>SJYQ01096301.1:436539-484409 GCA_006410935.1 Redunca redunca | reverse complement strand
TTTCTATGATATACATATTTAAAAAATAAATCAAAAGTTTAAAATTCAAAGGAAAAACTAAGGGTTCATCATCTAGTAGACACAAACATAAAATTGTTTATAATATAATAAATTCTAAGGTAAGATATGAAGCAATCATAAAGGAAGCTTATGTTTTGCTGATATGAATCTAAAGAAGTGACTCATTTTTCTTAGTGACTGCAATATCAGATTCATCAGATGAATTTGTAGGATTTGTAGGACATGCTGAGGTAGGTGTCCTTTATTTAGAGCAGTGATTCTCAAATCTGATTGCACATCAGGTTCACTTGGAAGAGCTTTCATGAAATGTCACTGCCTGGACCCCATCCCTGAAATTCCAATTTAATTGGTCAGGAGTGGGACTGATGGCATTTTATAAAAGCTTCCCCAGGAAAGATAGTGCACTTCCATGATTGAAAAGAAGTTCCCTATTACCTCAACACCTGTTAAGAAAAATTGTGCCTTAGACCAAATAATTGAAAAGAACTTGAACTTCCTTAAAGCAGTCAAATCTTTTTTTTTTTTTTACTGCCACCTGGAGATATACACTTTCTTTTTGTTTGAGATTAAAACTCAAAGTAGTTCTGTTATTAAAATGTGTGGAGAGCCTGAATTACATTACAATAACTGTTGAGAACTCAGGCTGTTCACCATCTGTGATTGTTAATTTTATGTCTGTTTGGCTAGGCTGTGAAGTCCAGATGTTCAGTCAAACACCAGTTTCCATGTTTCTGTGAAGGTATTTTTAGAGATGAGATTAACACTTAGATTAGTAGAGTAAAGCAGATTGCCTTCCATAATGTGGGTGTACTTCATCCAATCAGTTGAAAATCTTAAGAGAAAAGACCCAGCCAGGTCCATTAGAAGAAAAGCAAACCCTGCCTCTAGATGGCCTTTGGATTTGAACTGCAGTACCAAATTTTTTCCCTGTGTCTCCAGCCTGCCTTGCAGATTTTATTCCTGACAGTACTCAAAATCATGTCAGCCAAAAAGCTTAAAATAAATCTTTCATATTTCCTTTTATAGCCAACATACATATCCTATAAATGTCCATATAGTCAAAGCTATGGTTTTTCCAATAGTCATGTACGAATGTGAGAGTTGGATCATAAAGAAGGCTGAATGTTGAAGAATTGATGCTTTTGAATTACGGTGTGGGAGAAGACTTGTGAGAATCCCTTGGACTGCAAGGAGGTCCAACCAATCAATCCTAAAGGAAATGAAGCCTGAATATTCTTTGGAAAGATTGATGCTGAAGCCAAAGCTCTAATACTTTGGCCACCTGATTTGAAGAGCTGTGTGCTGTATGCTAAGTTTCTTTAGTCATGTCTGACTCCATGTGACCCCATGGACTGTAGCCCACAAGGTTTCTCTATCCATAGGATTCTCCAAGCAAGAATACTGGAGTGGTTTTCCATTTTCTTCTCCAGGAAATCTTCCTGACTCAGGGATTAAACCTGTGTCTCTTATGTCTCCTGCATTGGCAGGCAGGTACTTAATCACTAGCACCACCTGGGAAGACCCCAGGTAGACAGTTGGCTCATTGGAAAAGACCCTGATGCTGAAAAAGATTGAAGGAAGGAGAAGAAGAGGGCAACAGAGGATGAGGTGGTTAGATAGCATCACTGACTTAATGGACATGAGTTTGAGCAAAATGCTGGAGATAGTGAAGGACAGGGAAGCCTGGAGTGCCGCAGTCCATGGGATTGCAAAGAATCAGACATGACTGACTGACTTTCACTTTCAAGGCTAAAGTTAAAAGAAATATGGAATATAAACCTTCACTGCAAAACTTCAGATTTAGATAAATGACTGCACAAACAGACTGTGTTTCCATTATCATCCCAACTCTGTGAATCACCAAAAGGACATTGCTGATCACCACTTGCCTTGTTCTAGGCAGGTAGGAATGCTTTGAAATATAAAAGCTCAGTAAATTAACCATTTGCATTGCCCAGCACTAGTTGTCCAGAAGCATTGCCTTGAGGACTAGATGATAGATCCATAGATGTGGTTCTCAAATGATAGTGTGAATAATAACCACTCAGAGGGCTTGAAAAATAGATTTCTGGGTCCCATCTATAGAATTTCTGATTTAGTAGGTTTTGAGTAGAGTCCAGTCTGGGACTGGAAAAGATCAGTTTTCATTCCAATCCCAAAGAAAGGCAATGCCAAAGAATGCTCAAACTACCGCACAATTTCACTCATCTCACACGCTAGCAAAGTAATGGTCAAAATTCTCCAAGGCAGGCTTCAACAGTACGTGAACTGAGAACTTCCAGATGTTCAAGATGGATTTAGAAAAGGCAGAGGAACCAGAGATTAAATTGCCAACATACACTGGATCATCGAAAAAGTGAGAGAGTTCCAGAAAAATATATACTTCTTTATTGACTATGCCAAAGTCTTTGACTTTGTGGATCACAACAAACTGGAAAATTCTTAAAGAGATGAGAATACCAGACCACTTGACCTGCCTCCTGAGAAATCTGTATGCAGGTCAAGAAGCAAAAGTGAGAACTGAACATGGAAAAAAACCAGACTGGTTCCAAAACAGGAAAGGAGTACATCAAGGCTGTATATTGTCACCCTGCTTATTTAACTTATATGCAGAGTACAAAATGTGAAATGCTGGATGGACTGGATGAAGCACAAGGTGAAATCAAGATTGCCAGAAGAAATATCAATAACCTCAGATATGCAGATGACACTACCCTTATGGCATAAAGCCAAGAGGAACTAAAAAGCCTCTTGATGAAAGTGAAAGAGGAGAGGGGAAAAGATGGCTCAACATTCAGAAAATGAAGATCATGGCATCTGGTTCCATCACTTCATGGTTAATAGATGAGGAAATAGTGGAAATAGTGACATGCTTTAATTTTTTAGGCTCCAAAATCTCTACAGATGGTGACTGAAGCCATGGAATTAAAAGATGTTTGTTCCTTGGAAGAAAAGTTATGACCAATGTAGACAGTATATTCAAAAGCAGAGACATTACTTTGCCAACAAAGGTCCATCTAGTCAAGGATATGTTTTTTCCAGTAGTCATTTATGGATGTGAGAGTTGGACTATAAAGAAAGTTGAACACTGAAGAACTGATGCTTTTGAACTGTGGTTTTGCAGAAGACTCTTGAGAGTCCCTTAGCCTGCAAGGAGATCCAACCTGTCCATCCTAAAGGAAATCAGTCCTGAATATTCATTGGAAGGACTGATGCTGAAGTTGAAACTCCAATACTTTGGCCACCTGATATGAGAAAGTGACTCATTGGTAAAGACCCTGATGCTGAGAAAGATTGAAGTCAGGAGGAGAAGGGGACGACAGAGGATGAGATGGTTGGATGACATCACCTACTCAGTGGACTTGAGTTTGAGTAATCTCTGGGAGTTGGTGATGGCAGGGAGGCCTGGCGTGCTGTGGTTCATGGAATGACAAAGAGTCAGACACGACTGAGTGACTGAACAAGCCCTCTGGGCTACAGTGCCTAGATATTTGGTCAAATATTACTCTGGGTGCTTCTGTGAGGGTGTTTTTATTGAGATTAAGACTTACAT
This sequence comes from Redunca redunca, assembly GCA_006410935.1. Classification (NCBI taxonomy): domain Eukaryota; kingdom Metazoa; phylum Chordata; class Mammalia; order Artiodactyla; family Bovidae; genus Redunca; species Redunca redunca. The sequence continues at coordinate 480,835 of SJYQ01096301.1, read as the reverse complement.
CAGTGGACGTTAAGCAAAGCATTGTGTTAATCTGATAGGACTGAGCGACTGAACTGAACTGAGTAGAGACTGAAATATTATTTTTTAACAAATTCCCTGGTGATGGTGATGTCACTGGCCCATAGCTCACATTTTCAGCAACCTTGGTTGTTAAACAAATGATGTCAAATTAAGAGCTAGTGGCTTTATGTCTGTATCTCCTTTGCTGCCCTACATGTAGGATCATCAGTACCGTCTTTCTAAATTCCATACATATGTGATAATATACAGTATTTGTCTTTCTCTTTCTGACTTACTTCACTCTGTATAATAGGCTCCAGTTTAATCCACCTCATTAGAACTGAGTCAAACATATTCCTTTTTAAAGGTGAGTAATATTTCCTTGTGTATGTGTTCCACAGCTTCCTATCCATTCATCTGTGGATGGACATCTAGGTTGCTTCTATATCTTAGCTATTATAAATAGTGCTGCAATGAACATTAAGGCACATGTGTCTGTTTTAATTATGTTTCCTCCATATGTATGCTCAGCAATGGGATTTCTGGGTTGTATGGCAGTTCTGTTCCCAGTTTTTTAAGGAATTTCCACAGCGTTTACCATAGTGGCTGTACCAGCTTGCATTCCCACCAACAGTGTAAGGATGTTCCCTTTTCTCCACACCCTCTCCAGCATTTATTGTTTATAGACTTTTATGGTCATTCTGGCCAGTGTGAAATGACACCTCCCTGTGGTTTGGATTTGCATTTTAATGAGTGATGTTGAACATCTCTTCATGTATTTGTTAGCCATCTGTATGTCTTCTTTGGAAGACGAGGGTGGGATATTTTCAGGGAATAGCATTGAAACATGTACATTACCGTATGTAAAAGAGATGACCAGTGCAAGTTCCATGCATGAAGCAAGGCACCCAAAGCTGGTGTTCTGGACAACCCAGAGGGATGGGTGGGGAGGGAGGTGGGAGGGGCCTCAGGATGGGGGGGTCACATGAATACCTGTGGCCAATTCGTGTTGATGTGTGGCAAGAACCATCACAATATTGTAAAGTAATTATCCTCTAATTAATATAAATACATTAATTTAACAAAAAAGAATTAGTGGCAAATCTTGCTTCCACCAGCACTCAGCACAAATGAAGAGAGATTTCAGTTCAGTTCAGTCACTCAGTCGTGTCCAACTCTTTGCGACCCCATGAATCGCAGCTCACCAGGCCTCCCTGTCCATCACCAACTCCCGGAAGTCACTCATACTCATGTCCATCGAGTCAGTGATGCCATCCAGCCATCTCATCCTCTGTCGTCCACTCTTCCTCCTGCCCCCAGTCCCTTCCAGCATCAGAGTCTTTTCCAATGAGTCAACTCTTCACATTTACCGAGCACTTAATATGTGTTTGATTATTGTTGCGATGGATGATATAGAGACAGATTAGATATGTTTGCTGCCACCAGAGAACTAACTTGTTGGAAAATGAAGACTAAAATCTCATAAACAAAACTTAGTAGGAAAGAGCTATATGACACAAAGAAGAAGACTGGTAGGAATTCAGATAACTCTGGTAATCACAGAATGGTCTCATAGAAGGGGAATCTTGAACTGGGCTTAGTTGGACCAATAGATTAGAAACAAAGGAAAAATTCAAACTGGGAGAACTACTTCAGGACAGAGACAGAGAAAAAAAAAAAGGGCATTAAATTAGTGGTCTAGAGAATATGGTTGGTGTTTTGCATATGTATGAATTTCAGAAGTAATTTGATGACTATCGTGACTTAGAGTGGTGAGCAGGTTTAGAATGGTGGTGAAGAAGAATATTTAAAAAGATCTGTGAACCAGGCAGAGGATTTAGAATTAGTGGAACATGAAATCCAAAATGTTAAACAGGAAAAATCAGTGAAAAGAAATATAAACTTGGTAACAATGTGCCGAATAGATTGGAGCATCAAAATATAAGATGCTCTGAATACCTGGAGCTAACAGTACAGTGGAGGATCCGAGAGTGCCAAGATTAGGTCCAGTATTAGGCTAGTTGCAACAAGAGAGTAAGAAATGGATGTGATGTGACATTTCCAATGGAAAACTATTTGAGTTAGTGATACAAATAAATGAGTAAAAGTGGTTTTTTAATATTGAACTTGAGTAATCATCAGGAGAGGTAGTGTGCTAATGGAGAGAAACATTATTTTCAGTAGAAGTTAGTTTTGCTGGGAATACATGGATTGGATGTTATGATAACACATTCAAGAAGAGAGCTGTCTAGCTGAAATTTGTAGGTTCATGAAAGAGGAGACTACATGATTATCAATCTGCAAGTGACAAATATTAATTTGTTAGTTACTCAGTCATGTCCAACTCTTTATGACTCCATGGACTGTAGCCCACCAGGTGCAGATGATGAGATGGTTAGATGGCATCACCTACCCAACGGACATGAAATCAATTTAAGTAAACCCTGCTGCTGCTGCTGCTAAGTCGCTTCAGTCATGTCCGACTCTGTGCAACCCCATAGATGGCAGCCCACCAGGCTCCCCCATCCCTCGGATTCTCTAGGCAAGAATACTGGAGTGGGTTGCCATTTCCTTCTCCAATGCATGAAACAGATAGTAAAGTACAGGGAAGCCTGGCATACTGCAGTCTGTGGAGTTGTAAAGAGTTGGATACAACTTAGCAACTAAACAAAAACATCAACAGCAATATTAATTTGTTATTTACAGCTACAAATATGAGATACAATATTTACTCATGGATATTTTTCTTTTGAGTTTTAATTGAGTGCCTTCAATAGGTCAGGCACTGCATTTGGAGTAGAAACTGTAATTTAATGAGAGAATTTAGAGGAAGAGGGTACAAGGTCAAAGAGTTGAGTCTTAGAAGGCTGCTTTAGTTAGAATTAGGATAAAATCTGAGAAATCAATGAAGAAACATGTGGGAAGTAAAGCAGTATAAGGAAAATCAGGAAGTTATTGAAAAGGGTTTGCAGAAGAAGGTGGTCAGTTGTGGTGAATGGCACACCATAGAAGAGGATGAGAAACCCCCAAATGAGGAGAGGTCTCTGGGCTTGGCAAAAGAAAACATTGAAAATTTCCTAGAGACAAATAGGCAGGAGAAGAAAGTGGAGTTGAGGAGACTAATGAAGAAAGTTCCAGAAGAATTAAAATGAGAAAACCAGGCAGGATGCATGCTTATGGAAAGCTAATGATTAGAGTGAAAAAAAAAAATAGCTCATCCATTGAGACTGAAGGAAAAACACAAATTAGATATGATTTATTGTTAATCTAATCACCCACTCTCAAAATTAAATGTATTTATTTACATAAATCTATAATTATTAAATATTTATTGCACATGATGTAATCTACTATAAATTATAGGTGCATTTTAAAGTACACATTAAATGAATACTGACTTTGAACTAAAGGAATTTCCATTAATATTATAATAGTATTGGATTTTTATGTGGCTATTTTATTGACCTGATAGATTAAATCTAATAAATATAAATTGCAAAGCATCTAGTGGGATAATAAATAGCTTATTTTCTATTTTTTTTTCTTTTTGATGGATGAAGGTTAATAGTCACACTTTGTTTCTTCCAAATTGGAGAAACTTCACGGAGGATAAAGAACATAGGATGTAAGCAATTTCCAGAAGGGGAAACAAATGAAAATTTCCAAATTTGATGATACTCCTGGTATAGAGAAAAAAACATTTATTCAAGAAAGAAAAATTGACTTAATGGATCAATAGTATATTTAGTAAAAATTAGAAAAAGTGCTGCAGGAAGAATATAAAATTTTATAATCACCTATTTTGGGACTTTATAATGGTTTTAAGGAGGGCTTCATTTTGAAAATGATGGTTGGAAATATTCATGCATACTCAGTTGTGTCTGACTTCTTGCCATCCCATGGAATGTAGATTGCTAGGCTCCTCTGTCCATAGAATTTTCCAGGCAAGAATACTGGAGTGGGTTACCATTTCCTCCTCCAGAGGATCTTCCTGATCCAGGGATCAAACCCGTATGTGTTGTATCTCCTGCATTGGAGGGAGATTCTTTACAACTGAGCCACCTGGGAAGTTCCGATTGTGGGTATAAAGGTTCCAAATTTTATTTAGGTTGGTACAAAGTCATTGTTTATGATTAAGATGAGGTTACTGGTGCAAAAAACAAAAAGAGAGTATAGGAAAGATGAATTAAGTGGCAGTAAATTTTGCATTTGATTGAACATGGTGAATTTTTACTAATGAAGAACAGAAAGTAATGACATAATATATTACCAAGGATAGTTGGGAAGTGAAGTAGAAAGGAATTTCCGAAAGAGTAAGATGAAATTTTATCAAGTAAAGAAATAATGTCTAGAACAACTGAGCATTTTTGGGATGGTGAATAGAGGCTACAATTCCTGATGATCACATGGAAGTTTAAAATCTAAAAAGGAACAGATATGTAAGTGAATAAAATTACAGAAGACAGTAATTCCACAGAAGAAGCATGTATTGTGGTTCTAGGGTTCTGAAGGGTCTGTGCAAGGTAAGATGGTTTCTGGAACTTTAGAATGAACAGAGGAAAATCAAACAAAAAATAAAAGTAATAGTAGGATTGTTGTTTTTAAAGACCTTACATGCCTTACATTTTGTAACATAAGACAGTTATGCAAACAAATGCACAAAATGACACCATACTGATTACCTGCAAAAAAAAAAAAAACAAAACACCACCATAATTCAAATAAAGTGCCATGTTTCAGAAGCTTTCTTTGATTGTTAAACCATAGCTCAATACTCACTCAGCATCTACAAAAATAATTTTCAACTTTCATGATCAAGTACATACCCTTCTGTAGTTGAATTGAGACTACCTTGTTAGGACTGAATCAATTTTCTACCAAAAGTTTATTTTGAAACTTTTCAGTTTATTCCAGGCAAAATGCCTCTCACACAGCTATTTTGAAAATAACCCATTTGACTTAATATGGTTTATTCCTGATTTCTATGTAGAAACACCCATAATTTACTTAGGAAGCATGTACACTCATAAGACTTTCATATTCTAACATATACTCTAAAATAGCACCTTTCAAAATACCTTAAAAAGTTATTTCTTAACCTGAAGTTATTTTTATACCACAGATATGTTCATTTGTTGAACAATGTCAGATTGGTTCTTTCTACATGATGATTCTCCAGAGGACACTTAAAAATGCACCTTTACATTCTAGTTGGTATTCCTATTATAGTGTTTGGTATACAAGGGGTGCTTAAGTAAAATTTTAAGGATGAATGCAAACTGTGAATCTCCTGAAAGTGACTTTATTTTTCAACGCTTGACAGTATATTTTTTCATCTTGGACGCTCTGGTTCTTGGGATACCTTTTAATACCTCCCAGACCCAGGGTTCCTGGAAACATAGATGGAGAATGCAGCTGATGTAAACTGCCACAAATCTATTGCAATCCAGGATAATATTCATGGAGAGATTTTTACTCGAGTAATTTAATAGTGCTTTCAAAGAAATAAGATATGACTAAATGAATTGGCACAGAAGTAATGATCACTGTCATTCATTGGCTCAAAAGCTTCTCTTATTCTCCATTACATTTAGAATGAATTCCAAGCCTTTTACCTTGATACTTAAGTATTTTTATTATTTGACCCTGGAATATCAGATTATCTTCTCTAGCTTGTTCCTATGGTGGGGAAAAAAAAGAAAAACATACCTGCCCTCACAAAGTCTATGTTCCAGTGAGAAGAAAAGACAGTAAACAAATAAATAAAACACCAATGATTATATGGTAATAAATATCATGAAGAAAAATTAGATAGGGAAGGCATATATGGTAAGGTAGATGTTATAAATAAGGATGTGACATTTGAACAAGACCTTAAGGGGTTGAAGAAGTGAGTCACATGGACTTATGAAATTAAAGTTGCAAGTAGAAGCATAGCAAATATAAAAGCCCTGAGTGGACCTATGACTGAAGTTGTTTCTTTCATTTCCTTTTTTTAGGGGGGTGGGGAGTGTAATCATTTTGCAATGCTGTGTTGCTGCTGCTGCTGCTGCTAAGTCACTTCAGTCGTGTCCGACTCTGTGCTACCCCATACACGGCAGCCCACCAGGCTCCCCCGTCCCTGGGATTCTCCAGGCAAGAATACTGGAGTGGGTTGCCATTTGCTTCTCCAATGCATGAAAGTGAAAAGTGAAAGTGAAGTCATTCAGTCGTGTCCGACTCTTAACGACCCCATGGACTGCAGCCTACCAGGCTCCTCCATCCATGGTATTTTCCAGGCAGTTAGCTCCTGCTATAACAGTGAGTCAGCTATAGATATACACATATCCCCTCCCTCGTGAGCCTCCCTCCCAATCTCCCATCCCACCCCTCTAGGTCATCACAGCACTGAGCTGAGCTTTCTGTGTTATATAGCAGCTTCCTGCTCTATTTCCCACATGGTAGAGTACACATGGGGGCTTCCCAGGTGACTCAGGGGGTAAAAATCTGCCTGCAATGCAAGAGACCTAGAAGATGAAGGTCCGATCTCTGGAGAAGGGCATGGCAACCCACCCCGTTAGTCTTACATGGAGAATCCCATGGATGGAGGAGCCTGGCAGGCTACAGTCTATAGAGTCACAAAGAATCGGGCATGACAGAAGAGCCTGAGTGGCACCAGCAGCAGAGTACATATGTCAATCCTCATCTCCTAATTTGTCCCATCCTCTCCCTCCCTGCCTGTGTCTGCATGTCTGTTCTCGACATCTGCATTTCTATTCCTGCCTTGCACATAGGTTCATCAGTACCATTTTTCTAGCTCACTCCTTGGAAGAAAAGCTATGACAAGCCTAGATTCCCTATAAATATGTTAATGTATAATATTTATTTTTCTCTCTAAGATTTAATTCACTTTGAGGACTGTTTCACATGATTTCTCTTTCCCTTTTTCTCTATTCCTGTGTCACCTTCTATCTCCATTTACTCACCTAATCATCCTGTGATTTTGGTTGTATAGGTACTTTTCTTCCTCATTAAGCTGTAGGTTCTCTGAAGGCCCTTTCAGGGTCTTCTTTATCTTTTTATTTTCAGCAATGCCTAGTGTAATGCTCTTTTGTTTTTAGGCTCTCAATAAAAGCTAATTAAATTGAATATTTCTCAGTTTCACTTTCCCACACCCCTCCCTTCTCCTAAGTGCAGCTGTATATTTTAGGATAATATTGATTGCTGATGGCAAGGTGGAGATCCCTAAGCCCCTATCTTTCTTTAGGAACCTGAGATGGGAATCCTGGCAGTGATTCCCAAACTTTTTGGCACCAGAGATGATTTTTCCATGGACTGGGATGGGGGGCATGATTTCAGGCTGATTCAAAGGCATTGCATTTATTGTGAACTCTATTTCTATTATTATTATATCAGCTCCACCCCAGATCATCAGGCATTAGATTCTGAAGGTTGGGGACCCTTCTTGTAGATGATGGGAGATTTTCAGTGTTTTGGGTTTGAGTTGGGGGGAATTACTCCCCTGCAATTGAGTTTTCTTTTTCTTGTGTCCTTGCTGGGTTGGTGACATAGGGCTTTTACTCTGTTACAGGGCCGTGTGGACCATGAGGTCTAACACATGGCTGCAGTGGACATATTAATTCTCACTCTAGGCAATGAGCTTCATGAAGTAGTCGCTGAGTCAATGCCAGCCTCAGCCCTCAATGGTGAAGCTATCATTTTCATTCTGAATATCTGGTCTTTCTTATGTCTTAGGATATGATCTTCAGAGAACTCGTCAATGTTTTCTTCATCACCTTCAAATCGTATCTGATAGTTCTACTGGGTTGAAGTGTGTCCCCCCAAGTTCATGTTCAGCCAGAACCTCAAAATGCGGCATACTTAAAATGTTTGTAGATATAATCATTAGGATGAGGTATACAGACTAGGCTGGGCCCCAGTAAATCCAATGGCATGTGTCCTCATAAAAAAGAAGAAGGAAGTCTGGACAGAGACCAACATGCACTGGATCATAGAAAAAGCAAGAGGATTCCAGAAAAAATATCTTTTGTTTCATTGACTACACTAAAGCCTTTGAGTGTGGATCACAGCAAGCTGTGGAAAATTCTTAAAGAAAAGGGAATACAAGACCACCTGACCTGCTTCCTGAGAAATCTATATGCAAGTCAGGAAGCAACAGTTAGAACCAGACATAGAACCATGGATTGGCTCTAAATTGGGAAAGGAGCACAACAAAGCCTTGTATATTGGCACCCTGCTTATTTAACTTATATGCAGAGTACATCATGCAAAATGCTGGGCTGGATGAAGCACAAGCTGGAATCAAGAATGCTGGGAGAAATATCTATAACCTTCTTTATGCAGATGACACCACCCTTATGGTGGAAAGTAAAGAGGAACTGAAGAGCCTCTTGCTTAAAGTGAAAGAGGAGAGTGAAAAACATGGCTTAAAATTTAACGTTCATAAAACGAAGATCATGGCATCTGGTCCCATCACTTCATGGCAAATAGGTGGGGAAACAATGGAAACAGTGAGAGAGTTTATTTTCTAGGCTCCAAACTCACTGCAGATCGTGATTGCAGCCATGAAAGTAAATGATACTTGCTCCTTGGAAGAAAAGCTATGATAAACCTCAGTTCAGTTCAGTCGCTCGGTCGTGTCCAACTCTCTGAGACCCCATGAATTGCAGCACGCCAGGCCTCCCTGTCCATCACCAACTCCCAGAGTTCACTCAGACTCACGTCCATCGACTCAGTGATGCCATCCAGCCATCTCATCCTCTGTCGTACCCCTCTCCTCCTGCCCCCAATCCCTCCCAGCATCAGAGTCTTTTCCAATGAGTCAACTCTTCACATGAGGTGGCCAAAGTACTGGAGTTTCAGCTTTAGCATCATTCCTTCCAAAGAAATCCCAGGGCTGATCTCCTTCAGAATGGACTGGTTGGATCTCCTTGCAGTCCAAGGGACTCTCAAGAGTCTTCTCCAACACCACAGTTCAAAAGCATCAGTTCTTCAGCGCTCAGCCTTCTTCACAGTCCAACTCTTACATCCATACATGACTACTGGAGAAACCATAGCCTTAACTAGACAGACCTTTGTTGGCAAAGTAATGTCTCTGCTTTTCAACATGCTATCTAGGTTGGTCATAACTTTCCTTCCAAGGAGTAAGCATCTTTTGATTTCATGGCTGCAGTCACCATCTGCAATGATTTTGGAGCCCCCAAAAATAAAGTCTGACACTGTTTCCACTGTTTCCCCATCTCTTTCCCATGAAGTGATGGGACTAGATGCCATGATCTTCATTTTCTGAATGTTGAGCTTTAAGCCAACTTTTTCACTGCCCTCTTTCACTTTCATCAAGAGGCTTTTTAGTTCCTCTTCACTTTCTGCCATAAGGGTGGGGTCATCTGCATATCTGAGGTTATTGATATTTCTCCCAGAAATCTTGATTCCAGCTTGTGCTTCCAGCCCAGCGTTTCTCATGATGTACTCTGCATAGAAGTTAAATAAGCAGGGTGACAATATACAGCCTTGACGTACTCCTTTTCGTATTTGGAACCAGTCTGTTGTTCCATGTCCAGTTGTAACTGTTGCTTCCTGACCTGCATATAGGTTTCTCAAGAAGCAGGTCAGGTGGTCTGGTATTCCCATCTCTTTCAGAATTTTCCACAGTTTATTATGATCCACAGAGGCAAAGGCTTTGGCATAGTCAATAATGCAGAAATAAATGTTTTTCTGGAACTCTCTTGCTTTTTCTATGATCCAGCGGATGTTGGCAATTTGATCTCTGGTTTCTCTGCCTTTTCTAAAACCAGCTTGAGCATCTGGAAGTTCACGGTGCACCTATTGCTGAAGCCTGGCTCAGAGAATTTTGAGCATTACTTTACTAGCATGTGAGATGAGTGCAATTGTGCACATCTGTCTGAATTTGGCAATAAGGAGTTCATGATCTGAGCCACAGTCAGCTCCTGGTCTTGTTAGACAGAGTATTAAAAAGCAGACACATTACTTTTCCGACAAAGGTTTGTCTAGTCAAAGCTATGGTTTTTCCAGTGGTCATGTATGGATGTGAGAGTTGGACCATACAGAAAGTTGAGCATTGAAGAATTGATGCTTTTGAACTGTGGTGTTGGAGAAATGTCTTGAGAGTCCCTTGAACTGCAAGGAGATCAAACCAGTCAATTGTATAGGAAATCAGTCCTGAATATTCATTGGGAGGACTGATGCTAAAGCTGAAACTCCAATACTCTGGCTACCTGATGCGCAGAGCTGACTCATTGGAAAAGACCCTGATGCTGGGAAAGATTGAAGTCAGGAGAAGGAGATGACAGAGGATGAGATGGTTGGACAGCATCACCGACTGAATGGACATGAGTTTGAGTAAGTTCTGGGAGTTGGTGATAGGGAAGCCTGGTGTGCTGCATTCCATAGTGTTGCAAAGAGTTGAAGATGACTGAGTGACTGAACTGAACTGATACACTTGAGGAAGATGATAAGAGACACACAGGGAAAATGCCTGTATATTATATGTCTCTGTGAAGACAGAGGCAGAGAACAAATAGATGCGTTTCTAAGCCAAGGAATGCATGGATTGCCAGCCACTGTCAGCAACTAAGAAAGAGGCATGAAGCAATTCTCCCAGTGAATCCCCAAGAAGCAGCTCATCCTGCTAAAGTCTTGATTTGAACTTCTGGTGTTGATTTTGAACTTCTGGTCCCTTGAAGTATCAGAGAATAAATTTGTACTGTCTTCAGTCAACCAATTTGTGGCAATTTGTTATGGTAGCCCTTGACAAATTATGCAATAGCATTCTTTAGTTAGGAGGTCAGATCTCATATAAACAAGTTGGGTGTGGGAATAGAGAAGACCACACCTGCCAGCTTCACAGGCAGCTCTGGGATAACTTCCGCCACAGCATGGGCTGTGCCAGGAAAAGCAGGACAACGTTCCTGGCAGCATGGCAACACCATGACTATAGTGCCACTGCCAGACTGTCTTTAATCTTCTTGGCAGCTGTGATATCATGGACCACGGTTATTAAAGCCTTGCTAGTGTTGCTGAAATCTTGGCTTCTGTACACTGGTACTGAATAGAAATACAGAGACAGAATTATGAGGAAAGAGAAAGAGTGGCTGCATTTCTTTGCCAGCCAAAAGAAGAGACACCATAGGCTAATGGCTCCAAAAACTGCCTGCCTTTGAGAAGGTAGTGAGAAGTTTATAATAGAAGTTTATAATAGAAGGCTCAAAGAAGGTGTGATCAGCTTGTGGGCTAATTCTTCTGAGTGATTGGTGCTGAGGAGTTAATAACATCAACTTTCTGGTTCCAATTGATCTGAGGTATACACTTGTGGGCAGCATACCATTGTTAATCTTTAACTTCTCCCACCTGGAAGGGCTTTCAGTATCTGCAAAATAGCTCGAGGATATTGTTGAGGACATTGTCCCCAGGCTGCACTATTGTTTTTCTTGGTCTTGCATCCCCTCCCTCCCCTAATTAACAACTGCTTGAATCTGCTCCTTGGACTTCAGGAAAGGACATGGAGGCTGAAAGAAGGCTATTTCCTGTAATCAAATAAATGATGGGAGGCACAGAAAGGCTTTGTGCATAGAAGCCTCACAGGGCCCTTCTAAGTGGCAATATCTTGAAACCATAAGGTTACAGTTATATGTGTGTGTGTGTGTTAGTTGCTCAGTTGTGTCTGACTCTGTGACCCCCCATGGACTGTAGCCCACCAGGCTCCTCTGTTCATGGAATTCTCCAGGCAAGAATACTGGAGTGGGTTGCCATTTCTTCTTCAGGGGATCCTGCGAACCCAGGGATTGAACCTGGATCTCCCACATTGCAGGCAGATTCTATACCATCTTAGCTACCACTTCAGTCCTGTTTAGTCACTCAGTTGTGTCTGACTCTTTGTGACTCCATGGACTGCAGCACGGCAGGCTTTCCTGTCCATCACCAGCTCCCAGAGCCTACTCAAACTCATGTCCATTGGGTCGGTGATGCCATCCAACCATCTCATCATCTATCGTCCCCTTCTCCTCCCACCTTCAATCTTTCCCAGCATCTGGGTCTTTTCCAAGGAGTCAGTTCTTCACATCACGTGGCCAACGTATTGGAGCTTCAGCTTCAGCATTAGTCCTTCCAATGAATATTCAGGGTTGATACTTAGCCCCAAGGGGAGAGAGCCTATAGTCCCAATCATAGTGGCTGTAATACATTAAACACTGACACAAACATGGATTGGCTTTAAGCTATGGTTAAGAAGTAGAAAGAGGAGAGCCATGATAATGGTTGTAATTTTATTTATAGCATAAAAATTAATTTATATTTGAAATGGGGAATGTATTGTACAATTAAATTGAACCATATGAAATGGATTATATTTGAACATTTCTTGACCCCTAAAACATCAATCACATACTGTTCAATCAGATGGTACTAGAATGAGGAGTGCAAGTCTTTGCTACAATAGCTGCTAGTGCCATCATGTAAAATCTGGCAATTACAGATCTCAGTTTGTTTCTCTGTGATATGGGCTTGTGATACTTGTCCTATTCCCTAGACAGAAAGAATGACAGTGAAAGTGATTTGCAAACTGTGAATACCTGTATTCAATCAAATTAAGTCATGGTAAATTGAAAGACGCTTCTTAGAAGAAAAGCTGTGACCAACCTAGATGGCATATTAAAAAGCTGAGACATTACTTTGCCAACAAAAGTCCATCTAGTCAAAGCTATGGTTTTTCCAGTAGTCGTGTACAGACATGACAGTTGGGCTATAAGAAAGTTGAGCACCAAAGAATTGATGCTTTTGAACTGTGGTGTTGGAGAAGACCCTTGAGAGTCCCTTGGACTGCAAGGAGATCCAGCCAGTCCATCCTAAAGGAGATCAGTCCTGGGTGTTCATTGGAAGGACTGATGTTGAAGCTGAAACTCCAATACTTTGGCCACCTGATGCAAAGAGCTGACTCATTTGAGAAGACCCTGATGCTGGGAAAGATTGAAGATGGGAGGAGAAGGGGACAACAGAGGATGAGAGGTTGGATGGCATCACTGACTCCGTGGACATGAGTTTGAGTAAGCTCTGGGAGTTGGTGATGGACAGGGAAGCCTGGTGTTCTGTGATACATGGGGTTTCAAAGAGTCAGACATGACTGAACAACTGAACTAACTGAACTGAAGTCATGGTAGAACATCCTTAAAGACATTGATTAAAAAATAGTTCTGCCAAAACTGCATCTTCTTGCATGTGGTTATGGGCATTTATCATTATTAAATTGAAGAAGTGCATTTAAAATAGCCAGTGGAAATTTGCAGTGTGACTCAGTGAACTCAAATGGGACTCTGTAACAATGTAATAGGGTGGGAAAAGTGGGAAGTGGGAGGGAGGTTCAAGAGGGAGGGAAGGGACATATGTATATCTGTGGCTAATTCATGTTGATGTATGGCAAAAATTAAACCAATATTGTAAAGCAATTATCCTTCAGTTAAAAATAAATAAATGAGAGAAAAGTCCATTTAGCTTGTGTTGAAGGTAATTCCTTTAGGTTTTTGAAAAATATGTGAGAAGAACTAACTAAATGTATGAATGGAGCATATCTTGAAGACATATAACTGGACACATAAAATAACTGCTGTCCAGAGAGGTGCAGAGGCTATGGAGACCTCTGGACACAGCATAAATTTTTACTAGGTGATGAAGGCCAAAAAGGACAGATTGAACATTAAATTCTATAGAGTCATGATTCTGTACCTTTTCATTGAAGTTTAATAATGCATAATCAAATTACAAATCAAGTTTTACTGTTTGAAGGGAAAGGCACTCACGAGGAGGCCAATGATCTTTATGACATTCCCTTCTTTTCCACTTTAATCACGTTGAGTGCGAGGCAACAAGGGAGATGACCAGTGACAGCTAATAATAAAATTGTTAAAAATTCTTACATAAAGTGGTTTATTTCACATTATGAGGCATGCACCTAATCTATATATTTACCACACTGTAAGTGACACACAGCTCAGGAAGAGTTTTTAGTCACCTTTGCTCTACATTCAATTTAATGGATTGAATGTGTATGTTTTGTTAAATTCATTTCTTGAAATTCTAACCCCTAATGTGATGGTATTAGGAGATGGTCCTTTGAGGGTAATTAGGTCATGAAGATGGAACCCTCATAGATGGAATTGGGTGTGTGGGTACTCAGTCACTCAGTCATGTCCGACTTGTTGAGACGCCATAGATTATAGCTCGCCAGGCTCCTCTGTCTGCGAACTTTTCCAAGAGAGAATACTAGAGTGGGTTCCATTTCTTTCTCCATGAGGTCTTCCTAACCTGGGGATCAAACCTGGGTTTCCTGTGTCTCCTGCATTAGCAGGCAGATTCTTTTTTTTTTTTTCTAAATTAATTTATTTATTTTAATTGGAGGCTAGTTACTTTACAGTGTTGTAGTGGTTTTTGCCATACATTGACTTGAATCAGCCACGGCGTTCATGTGACCCGCATCCTGAACCCCTCTCCTGCCTCCCTCCCCATTCCATCCCTCAGGGTCGTCCCAGTGCACCAGCCCTGAGCATGCTGTCTCAGGCATCAAACCTGGACTGGCAATCTATTTCACATATGGCAATATACATGTTTCAATGTTATCCCTCAAATCAGCCCACCCTTGCCTTCTCCCACAGAGTCCAAGTCTCTTCTTTACATCTGTGTCTCTTTTGCTGTCTCACATATAGGGTCATTGTTACCATCTTTCCAAATTACATATATATGCATTAATATACTGGAGAAGGCAATGACACCCCACTCCAGTACTCTTGCCTGCAGAATCCCATGGACAGAGAAGCCTGGAAGGCTGCAGTCCATGGGGTCACAGAGTCAGACACGACTGAGCAACTTCACTTTCACTTTTCACTTTTATGCATTGGAGAAGGAAATGGTAACCCACTCCAGTGTTCTTGCTGGAGAATCCCAGGTACAGGGGAGCCTGGTGGGCTGCCGTCTATCGGGTCGCACAGAGTTGAACACAACTGAAGTGACTTAACAGCAGCAACAGCGTTAATATACTGTATTGGTGTTTTTCTTTCTGGCTTACTTCACTCTGTATAATAGGCTCCAGTTTCATCCACCTCATTAGAACTGATTCAAATGTATTCTTTTTAATAGCTGAGTAATATTCCATTGTGTATATGTACCACAGCTTTCTTATCCATTCATCTGCTGATGGACATCTAGGTTGCTTCTATGTCCTAGCTATTGTAAACAGTGCTGTGATGAACACTGGATACATGTGTCTCTTTCAATTCTGGTTTCCTCAGTGTGTATGCCCAGCAGTGGGATTGCTGGGTCATAAGGCAGTTCTATTTCCAGTTTTTAAAGGAATCTCCACACTGTTCTCCATAGTGACTGTACTAGTTTGCATTCCCACCAACAGTGTAAGAGGGTTCCCTTTTCTCCACACCCTCTCCAGCATTTATTCTTTGTAGACTTTTGATAGCAGCCATTCTGAGCAGGGTGAGATAGCAGGCAGATTCTTTACCACTGGGCCACTTGGGAAGTCCAGATGGGATTATTTTCCTTTTAAAAGAGACCCCAGGGGGGCTCTCTCACCCATTGGCATCCTTGTGAGGACCCAGTGAAAAGTTGGCAATCTGCCGGTGGGAAGAGGGTTCTTACTGGAATCTCACCATGCTGACGCCATGACCTCAGACTTCCAGAATCCCAAACTGTGAGAAGTAAACTTCTGTTGTTTATAAGTCATCCAGTCTATCACATTGTCATACCAGCATGACTAAGACTAATCTAAATTGCATTTTGTTTTCAGTCACCCCATCATGTCTGACTGTTTCCTGGAAAGGGTGAATTTAGCTCAGATGACCATTATATCTACTACTGTGGGCAGGAATCCCTTAGAAGAAATGGAGTATCCATCATGGTCAAGAAAAGAGTTCGAAATGCAGTACCTGGATGCAATCTCAAAAATGACAGAATGATCTCTGTTCATCTCCAAGGCAAACCATTCAGTATTACAGTGATCCAAGCCCAACCAGTAACACTGAAGAAGCTGCAGTTGAACAGTTCTATGAAGACTTACAAGACCTTTTAGAACTAACATTCAAAAAAGATGTCCTTTTCATTATAGGGACTGGAATGCAAAAGTATGAAGTCAAGAAACACCTGGAGTAACAGGAAAATTTGGTCTTGGAGTATGGAATAAAACAGGGCAAAGGGCAAAGGGGAAAGAGTTTTGCCAAGAAAATGCACTGGTCACAGAAAAACCCTCTTTAAACAACACAAGAGAAGACTACACATGGACATCACCAGACGGTCAACATTGAAATCAGATTGATAATATTCTTTGCAGCCTAAGATGCAGAAGCTCTATACAGTCAGCAAAAACAAAACCGGGAGCTGACTATGGCTCAGATCATGAACTCCTTATTGCCAAATTCAGACTTAAATTAAAGAAAGTAGGGAAAACCACTAGACCATTCAGGTATGATCTAAATCAAATCCCTTATGATTATACAGTGGAAGTGAGAAATAGATTTAAGGGACTAGCTCTAATAGATAGAGTGCCTGATAAACTATGGATAGAAGTTCGTGACATTGTACAGGAGACAGGGATCAAGACCATCCCCAAGAAAAAGAAATGCAAAAAAGCAAAATGGCTGTCTGAGGAGGCCTTACAAATAGCTGTGGAAAGAAGAGAAGCAAAAAGTAAAGGAGAAAAGGAAAGATATAAGCATCTGAATGCAGAGTTCCAAAGAATAGCAAGGAGAGATAAGAAAGCCTTCCTCAGCAAGCAATGTAAAGAAATAGAGGCAAACAACAGAATGGGAAAGACTAGAGATCTCTTCAAGAAAATTAGAGATACCAAGGGAACATTTCATGCAAAGATGGGCTCAACAAAGGACAGAAATGGTAGGGACCTAACAGAAGCAGAAGAAATTAAGAAGAAGTGGCAAGAATAGACAGAAGAACTGTACAAAAAAGACCTTCATGACCCAGATAATCACGATGGTGTGATCACTCACCTAGAGCCAGACATCCTGGAATGTGAAGTCAAGTGGGCCTTAGAAAGCATCACTACGAACAAAGCTAGTGGAGGTCATGGAATT
Organism: Redunca redunca; assembly: GCA_006410935.1. Lineage (NCBI taxonomy): Eukaryota > Metazoa > Chordata > Mammalia > Artiodactyla > Bovidae > Redunca > Redunca redunca. Next base: position 463,739 of record SJYQ01096301.1, on the reverse strand, counting down.
CCAGTTGAGCTGTTTCAAATCCTGAAAGATGATGCTATGAAAGTGCTACACTCAATATGCCAGCAAAATTGGCAAACTCAGCAGTGGCCACAGGACTGGAAAAGGTCAGTTATTATTCCAGTCCTAAAGAAAGGCAATGCCAAAGGATGTGCAAACTACCACACAATTGCACTCATCTCACAACCTAGTAGAGTAATGCTCAAAATTCTCCAAGCCAGGGTTCAGGAATACATGCACCATGAACTTCCAGATGCTCAAGCTGGATTTAGAAAAGGCAGAGGAACCAGAGATCAAATTGTCAACATCTGCTGGATCATTGAAAAAGAGAGTTCCAGAAAAACATCTATTTTTGCTTTATTGACTATGCCAAAGCCTTTGCCTCTGTGGATCATAATAAACTGTGGAAAATTCTGAAAGAGATGGGAATACCAGACCACCTGACCTGCCTCTTGAGAAACCTATATGCAGGTCAGGAAGCAACAGTTAGAACTGGACATGGAACAACAGACTGGTTCCAAATTGGGAAAGGAGTATGTCAAGGCTGTATATTGCTTCCCTGTTTATTCAACTTATATGCAGGGTATATCATGAGAAAGGCTGGACTGGATAAAGCTGGAATCAAGATTGCTGGGAGAAATATCAATAACCTCAGATATGTAGATGACACCTCTCTTATGGCAGAAAGGAAGAACAACTAAAGAGCCTCTTGATAAAAGTGAAAGAGGAGAGTGAAAAAGTAGGCTTAAAGCTCAACATTCAGAAAACTAAGATCACGGCATCTGGTCCCATCACTTTATGGCAAGTAGATGGGGAAACAATGGAAACAGTGACAGACATTATTTTCTTGGGCTCCAAAATCACTGCAGATGGGGACTGCAGCCATCAATTTAAAAGATGCTTGCTCCTTGGAAGAAAAGCTATGACCAACCTAGACAGCATATTAAAAAGTAGAGACATTTCTTTGCTGACAAATGTCCATCTAGTCAAAGCTATGGTTTTTCCAGTAACAATGTATGGATGTGAGAGTTGGACTATAAAGAAACCTGAGCACTGAACAATCGATGGTTTTGAACTGTGGTTTTGGAGAAGACTCTTGAGAGTCCCTTGGACTGCAAGGAGATCCAACCAGTCAGTCCTGAAGGAAACCATTCCTGAATATTCACTGGAAGGACTTATGCTGAAGCTAAAACTCCAATACTTTGGCCAATACTTTGTGTTGGATGGCATCACCAATACAATGGACATGGGTTTGGGTGGACTCCAGGAGTTGGTGATGGGCAGGGAGCCCTGGCATGCTGCGGTTCATAGGATCACAGAGTCAGACTTGACTGAGCAACTGAAATGAAATGAATGAATGATGTGACCGGATGCCATGATCTTAGTTTTCTGAATGTTGAGCTGTAAGCCAACTTTTTCACTCTCCTCTCTCACTTTCATCTTTAGTTGTTCTTCACTTTCTGCCATAAGGGTGGTGTCATCTGCATATCTGAGGTTATTGATATTCCTCCCAGCAATCTTGATTCCAGCTTGTGATTCATCCAGCCCAGCATTTCTCATGATGTATTCTGCATATAAGTTAAATAAGCAGGGTGTCAATATATAGCCTTGATGTACTCCTTTCCCGATTTGGAACCAGTCTGTTGTTCCATGTCCATTTCTAACTGTTGCTTCTTGACCTGCATACAGATTTCTCAGGAGGCACATCAGGTGGTCTGGTGTTCCCATCTCTTGAAGAATTTTCCAGTTTATTGTGATGCACACAGTGAAAGACTTTGGTATAGTCAATACTGAAGAAGTAGATGTTTTTCTGGAACTCTCTTGCTTTTTCAATGATCCAGCAGATGTTGGCAATCTGAAAGATATACTCATTTGAGTGCAGATTTCCAAAGAACACCAAGGAGAGATAAGAAAGCCTTCATTAGGCATCACTGCAAAGAAATAGGAGAAAACAATAAAATGGAAAAGAATCTGATACAATTAATTAAAAATCAAAAACACATGTCCCACATCACACATTGGTGTGAAATCATTGAATTTGTGAGGAAAAAGAGCATCTTAATTTTCTTTCACAAAGTACATGGCCATATGGGATAGAAATAGAAAAGTATACTTAAGAAATCATAAAAGGATTATATTTGGGCAACCTCAAGTAGATATCAATATGGAGAAAGAATCTGAAGAATTAGACAAGATGTATTTACAGGAAGGAAGACAGATTGAAAAAGTGAGTAGACGGGACACTTGTCTAGAACAGTCATGCAAAAACAATCAAGACAGCTGAACAGTTCAGTGATACAGAATCATATAGACAGACGATTACTCTGCATGCAATAAGGGTGTGAAGAAAAGGATGAGTGCTTACAGATAAAGACTGAGTATTATTAAACTTAGAATTAAATTATGTCTCTTTAGGTTTGGATTCAGAAAACCTTTTAGATGTCAGAACATAATTTGAAATAATGTTATTTATGATTATTATGTATTGACTTTAAAAATGAAGCTTTCGTATTGGTGAATCTATAATTTCCAGCCCAAAGTTTTGAATCTATACAGTTCTACTAAATTAGTAATGGGGTCCATGAATGATTTTTAATATATAAAAATTTTAAGAAATTATACATATTTCTTTATTTTTTTTTTAATTTTTATTTTTACTTTATTTTGTTTTACAATACTGTATTGGTTTTCTATGAGATTATGTTGAAAAGAAAATGTTAGTCACTCAGTCATGTGGACTTTTTGCAACCCCATGGACTGTAGCCCACCAGGCTCCTCTGTCCATGAAATTCCCCAGGCAAGAATACTGGAGTGGGAAGCCATTCACCTCTCCAGGGGATCTTCCCAACCTAGGGATCAAAACTAGGTCTCCTGCATTGCAGGCAGATTCTTTACTGTCTGAGCTATCAGGGAAGGTATTATATTGAAAGGACACTTTAAAATGTTTCTTTGCTTTTGACTCTAATCAAATCAACTTATTGCACTAATAATATAACTTATGACCCTGATATGTCTTTGATTAATAAAACAAATAAGAAGATAAGATATGTATTACTTTATAAATTCAGTGCCCCCCAGCAAATATCCCCCCCTGCTGTTGTCAATAAGTAGCAGTTTATTGCTCTGTAGTTTTGAAATCCAAAAGCCTTTGAAGAAACTGTGTGACACCTCAGGCCTTGGTCCACTCTCTCTGGGAAATGTTGACCTATGAGAGCAATAGGGAAGGAGTATATGCTTAGCTGGAATTACACCTGGATTCACTCTTTTATTTTGTCATGAAAACCTACTAGATTTTTACTGCTGGCAAAAATATGTGCTGTGAATACAACTATAAGCAGGATTATCATTCAGAATAGAAGTGGAGATAAAGAATTTCTCAGACAAGCAAAATCAAAAGAATAGAGCGATACTAAACCTATCCTAAAAGAAATATTTAAAGGTTTTTNAAGATTTTTTTTTTTTTTTTTTTTAAATAGAAAAGAAACAAGAAGATATAGAAAAGAAGAAATCACACCTGGAAAGTAAATAACTTGGATGCATTAGTAGACAGATAAAAATTCTACTTGTGTAAGCAATGATAAACCCAAGGAACACCAAAAGAATAAACGTGAAGATGTAAAAGAGGACACCGAAATCATAAAATGTGGGAAGGAGAGTAAGAAAACGTAGATTCTTTTTTTTAAGAAAATGTTTGAGCCTATATGACTATCAGTCTAAAGAAAGCAGATAAAGGGGTTGACATACTTGAAAATCAGGATAACCACATATTAGAAACTTACAGTAGACTCAAAAATTCTGAAGGGAACAAAAACAACACATAATAAAGGAAATCATCAAACCACACAAAGAAAAAAAAAGGAACAAAGAAGAAATAGAATCAATTGAAAAACAAGGTTTAAAGAGACAATATATACTTGTATGTGCATACTTAGTTGCCCAGTCACGTCTTAATTCTTTGTAACCCTTTGGACTGTAGCCCAAGGTCCATGGAATTTTTCAGGCAAGAATCCTGGAGTGGGTTGCCATTTCTCTCTCTCCAGGGGATCTTCCCGACCCAGGGGTCAAACTTGCATATCTTGTGTCTCCTGCACTGTGGGCTGATTCTTCACCAGATAAGTCATAAGGAAGTCATACATATTTATCAATAACTACTTTAAATGTCATTGGGCTATATACTCCAATCCAAACAGAGTGGAAGACTGGATAAACAACCAAGCACCTACAATATGCTATCTACAGGAGACCCACCTGAGAGCAAAGGAAATGCATAGATTGAAAGTGAGGGGATAGAAATTTTTCAGATTTTTCATGTAAACGGAAACAACAAGAAAGCAGAGGTCACAATACTCACCTCAGACAAAACAGACTTTAAAGCAAAGGCCATAATAAAGATAAAGAAGGGCACTATATAAGGATAAAAGAATCAATTCAAGAAGAGAATTTTGTACTTGTCAACATACATGCACCTAACAGAAGTGTGCTGCTGCTGCTCTTTAGTCACTAAGTTTGTCCAGTTCTTTGGGACCCCATGGACTGTAGTCCACCAGGCTCCTCTGTCCATGAGATTTCTCAGCAAGAATACTGGAGTGCATTGATTTTCTCCTCCAGGGCATCCTTTCAACCCAAGATTCAAACCTGTTTTCCATGCACTGACAGACAGGTTCTTTAGCACTGAGCCATCAGGTATATCAATTCAGTTCAGTTCAGTCACTCAGTCATGCCCAACTCTTCGTGACCGCATGGGCTGCAGCACACCAGGCTTCCCTGTCTATCACCAACTCCCAGAGCTTGCTCAAACTCATGTCCATCCAGTCGGTGATGCCATCCAATCATCTCATCCTCTGCTGTCCCCTTCTCCTCCTGCCTCCAATCTTTCCCAGCATCAGGGTCTTTTCTAATGAGTCAGCTCTTCACATCAGGTGGCCAAAATATTGGAATTTCAGCTTTAGCATCAGTCCTTCCAATGAACACTCAGGACTGATTTCCTTTAGGATATAGAAGCATCCAGATATGGAATACAAATAGTGACAGACATAAGGGAAGAAATTAATGGGAATACAATAATATTATATTTTATTATTGTGCTAAGAACACAACCTGAGATCTACCCTCTTAAATTTTAAAGTGTGCAACTGAGTAACATTAACTATAGATATAGTATTGTACAGTAGACTTCTAGAACTTACTCATTTTGCATTATCAAAACTTCATATTTGTTGAAGTGCAACTCCCCACTTCCCCTCCCTCAAATCCTCATCCCTCTTTACCACCATTCTAGTCTGTTTCAGTGAGGTTAACTACTTTAGATACCTCATACAAGAGGGATTATGCAGTATGTATCCTGTGACTGCCTCATTTCATCCAGTATAGTGTTCTTCATGTTCATCCATGTTGTCACAAAGGGCAATGTCTCCTTTCTTCAGGCTGAGTAATACTCCATTGTGTGCCTATACTGCATTTTCTTTACCCATTCATCTATCTGTGGACATTTTGGAAAAGGAAATGGCAACCCACTCCAGTATTCTTGCCTGGAAAATCCCATGGACAGAGGATCCTGGTGGGCTATAGTCTATGGGGTCACAAAGAGTAGGACATGACCTAGAGACGAAACAACAGACTATGGACTTTTAGGTTCTTTCCACATCTTGGCTACTGTGCATAATGCTACTACGAATATGAGAATGGAGATATTGTTTCCAGATTCTGATTTCAATTCATTTGGGTAAATACACAGTAATGAAATTCCTGGATCTCGTGGTAGTTCTATTTCAGTTTCTGGGAAAACCTCCATGGTGTTTCCCATAGCAGTGGTACCATTGTGGATTCCCACCAACAGTGTACTGAGACTCCAGCTAGAGAAAACTTTAGCAGTTAGGTGACAAGATAAAACCAGGAATTAGGTTTCAACAAATACGTTTTTCCAGACTTAAGTGAGCTGTTGTGATTAATGACCAGAACCTTACAGAGAAGAGCTGTCCCTTCATCACTCTTCAGAACTTCTTCCTTCCATTAACACAGGGATCACCCATCATTTGGAAGCCAAACTACTTCTGTATAGGGCTTCCCTGGTGGCTAAGTGGTAAAGAATCTGCCTGCCAATGCAGGAGACATGTGTTGGATCCCTGGATTGGAAAGATCCCATGGAGGAAGAAATGGCAACCCACTCCAGTATTCTTGTCTGGGGCATTCCATGGACAGAGGAGCCTGGCGAGTTATAGTCTTGCTGCTAAGTCACTACAGTCATGTCTGACTCTGTGCAACCACATAGACAGCAGCCCACCAGACTCCCCCATCCCTGGGATTTTCTAGGCAAGAACACTGGAGTGGGTTGCCATTTCCTTTGCCAATGCAGGAAAGTGAAAAGTGAAAGGGAAGTCGCTCAGTCGTGTCTGGCCCTTAGCAAGGACTGCAGCCTACCAGGCTCCTCCATCCAAGGGATTTTCCAGGCAAGAATACTGGAGTGGGGTGCCATTGCCTTCTCCAAGTAATAGTCCAGTGGGTCGTAAAGAGATAGACGTGACTTAGCAACTAAACAACAACTACTTCTGTGACTAAGTTTTTAGGAGACCCTGCTGATATCAAACTCTCCATCAAAGTGCTGCATTCAGATAATTTTGAGAGCTGGAGACTATGACATTTGAAAGTAGGTGGAGAAATATAGCAAGGCTGTATATTGTCACCCTGCTTATTTAACTTATATGAAGAGTACATCATGAGAAACACTGGGCTGGAAGAAACACAAGCTGGAATCATGATTGCTGGGAGAAATATCAATAACCTCAGATATGCAGATGACACCACCCTTATGGCAGAAGGTGAAGAGGAACTAAAAAGCCTCTTGATGAAAGTGAAAGAGGGCAGTGAAAAAGTTGGCTTAAAGCTCAACATTCAGAAAATGAAGACATGGCATCTGGTCCCATCACTTCATGACAAATAGATGGGGAAATAGTGGAAACAGTGTCAGACTTTATTTTTTTGGGCTCCAAAATCACTGCAGATGGTGACTGCAGCCATGAAATCAAAAGATGTTTACTCCTCGGAAGAAAAGTTATGACCAACCTAGATAGCATATTCAAAAGCAGAGGCAGTACTTTGCCAACTAAGGTCCATCTAGTCAAGGCTATGGTTTTTCCACTGGTCATGTATGGATGTAAGAGTTGGACTGTGAAGAAAGCTGAGTGCCGAAGAATTGATGCTTTTGAACTGTGGTGTTGGAGAAGACTCTTGAGAGTCCCTTGGACTGCAAGGAGATCCAACCAGTCCATTCTGAAGGAGATCAACCCTGGGATTTCTTTGGAAGGAATGATGCTAAAGCTGAAACTCCAGTACTTTGGCCACCTCGTGTGAAGAGTTGACTCATTGGAAAAGACTCTGATGCTGGGAGGGATTGGGGGCAGGAGGAGAAGGGTATGACAGAGGATGAGATGGCTGGATGGCATCACTGACTCGATGAACGTGAGTCTGAGTGAATTCTGGGAGTTGGTGATGGACAGGGAGGCCTAGCGTGCTGCGATTCATGGGATTGCAAAGAGTCGGACACGCCTGAGCAACTGAACTGAACTGAACTGAATGGACTACAAACACTGTGGACTCCCCAACTTGATGAGTGAGGTGACACACCCCTTTTTAGTCTGTAGAAGCTAAATTTTGGCATGTTTTTACTCTTATCAGAAAAATGACTGCTTTTAAAATCATGACTGATTGTGTGAGTATTATGGGTTGAATTGTGTCTCTCCTAAGATGTTGAGTCCTAACCCCTGGTACCTATAAATGTGACCTTATTAGGAGATAAGATTTTTTAGATAATCAAGCTAAGGTGAAGTTACTAAGGTGGACCCTCATCCTATAGAACTGTGTTTTTAGAAGAAGGGAAAATTTAGACAAACACAAAGACTCACAGAGGGAAGATGGTGTGAAAATGCAAGAACAGAATTTACAAGCCAAGACACAGTTAGAAGCTGCAATGAGCTGGGAGAGAGACCTGGAACAGACTCTCCTTCACAGCCCTTAGAGGAAACTCATTGCCAACATCTTGATGTTGAACTTCAAGCTTCCAGAACTGTGATACAATCAGTTTTGGTTGTTTTAAGCCACCCATTCTGTGCTGCTCTGTTATGAGAGCCCTGGCAAACTAATACAGCCACCTAGCAGAGAGTGCTAGATATTAACATAGACACTTTTTCTCTTAACATAGATATTATTTCTTATATTATTATGCTCCTCAAGTGATCATAAAGTGAAGAAGTAGCAGGGAAATGTTAATTATTAGAATATATTAAAAGAGTTTATCACTGGCATTAATATGCCTTATATTAGATTTAAGGAAAAAACTCTTTAGAAAATAAATTTTCCATATCATATATTTTTCTGATTTGAAAAGTAATGTTATATTGCTGTTTTACATTTATAAGCTACAGAAGATTTAAAGAAATTAAAATAAAGTGTAATGACATTAACCAGAGACAATTACTATTGACATTTTTATTACTTTTGCTAGTAGACTTTTAAAAAACTGTGTATGTGTGTACATATATTTTTTTCTGAGAACTTTTCTGAAACAGTAATTCTTGTTAATTTTCCTTTATTTTAAAGTCATAAGGTCTTATGGAGCTAGAGGGGCTAATATTGCATTCTCTCTCTCATGTGTTTGACAGGATATAGCCAATTAATATTGGAGAAGGAAATGGCAACCCACTCCAGTGTTCTAGCCTACAGAATCCTGTGGACAGAGGAGCCTGGTGGGCTGCCATCCATGGGGTCACACAGAGTCTGACATGACTGAAGCGACTTAGCAACAGTAGCAGCAGCCTATTAATATAACCACTTGCTTATCTTTTAAAAACACAAGTAATTTCATGTTCATATTTGCCATTTTCCTGAAGTAGATATTTTCAAAAGCATAGCATGCTACCATTAGACATTGGATTATTTTATGTGGGCTGGAATATAAAGCAATAATCCAAGTGTGGCTCTTATGAAATGGTCAAAATGACTCTGTACCATGATGCTTTGTAAAATGGTCTGTAGATGCCATGTAAATGCTTCATAATCCATGACTTCAGAACACAGACAAATGTCACAAGCTTGCAATTTCAGCCTAAAAGGTGGCATGAGAGTGCCTGTCCCATTACAAAGACCATGGGAAGATGCTGAAGAGTAATGAGATTATTTTGTTTTAGTTGATCTCTCATTACTGAATGTATAAAACATTGTTATAACTAGCAATAAACAATAGCAGCTGAAGGTTTAATTCTAGCTTCTTCAGGCTTACATATGTAAACAATATGGGCATCTATACTAATGATGTCTCATATTTGCTTAGTCATATTGTTGTGTTAGTGTTTAGTCGCTAAATCATGTTCTACTCATTTGCAATCCTGTGGACTGTAACCCACCAGGCTCCTCTGTCCATGGAATTTCCCAGGCAAGAATACTGGAGTGGTGTTTGGCAAAAGCAATACAATAATGTAAAGTAAACTAAAGTTAAAATAAAAATTTTTAAAAATTAAAAAAAAAGAAAAAAAAAGAATACTGGAGTGGGTTGCCATTTCCTTCTCCAGGGAATCTTCCTGACTCAGGATTGAACTCGAATCTCCTGCATTGCAGGCAGATTCTTTACCACTGAGCCACCAGGGAATTCCCATTTACATATACATGGGGTGGCTATTTAACACAGGAAAACAGGACAACTAGTTAAGTTTAATTTTAGTAACAGTGAATGAAGGAGACTGGTGGGCCCCAGTGCATGGGGTCACAAAGAGTTGGGCATGACTGAGCGACAGCATACAGTAATGCAAAATGAGTGCCCTGTATTTTTATCTGGTGATCCTTAGATACCAAGGGGTACTTCTGAAACTCAGTGTGTGCCTATTCCAGATAAGGTTCAACAAACAATTTTCTGTTAGACAGTTGTTGGCAGCAAAGAAATCTTTTTACTCTAAACATGGTAAGGGTTGCATAGAAAAGCTGAATAAAGAGAGAAGAAAAAAAGGGGAAATTCCCATTTTCTCATTTTTTTTTAGTGTGAATTCACCATTTTTGGGGGGTTCTATATTTAAATTGTTTAAAAAGCATATTCCTTCCTAAAGGAAAAAAAAAATCTTGAGAGCTCTCTGTTGTCTTTGCCACTCTGCCTCTTGTCTGATTAGTACAAATTGCTTGGGTTGACATTGAATACTTTTATTAGAAATAAAATGTGCATTTTTAGGGGGGTTGATTGTCCCATTTATATCAAGTAGTTGAAATGCTCTTGGAAATGGTGGTCACACAAACAGACACAAAAGGGAAAACTACGTCATCCATTGGATATGAGGTTGTATTATTAGGGGGAGGGAAGCACTGGGGAGTTAGTGGAGAAGTATGGGGATGCATTTTGGTATGACATACATGGGGGATAAGAGTAAAGGGCCACTTGAGAAAATTCTCCCTCTGACTTCTAGAGAAATAATATTTACTTGACTTAGGAAGCATGCTGGGCCAGCATGCATTTTCACATTTCAATTTAGAGAGAAGTCAATGACAATTTATAAATCATAGAATCTGAAAACTAGAGATGTTGTAAAGGTCTTTTGAAATATGTGGATATAGAAATGAGGTAAAAGCCACACAATGGAAGGATAAATATTCAAAATGTGCTGGAGCAGAGGAATGCTAATTTGAAAAAGGAGGAGGGAGGTGGGAGAGAGCAGGAGTGTGTGAAGGCTTAACCTTGAAGACTGAAAATCTAAGACATTATTTTAAAACTAAATTTGCTTTAACTCAACTGAGAGTAGGGAATGAATAATGAAGAGGCAAGAGGCCAACTATTGGTTTAGGAGATATAGCAAGGAACTTAACCTAGTTCCAACTTTAGTATGATATAATTATAGATTATTGAAGAAAAAAACAGTGTGCTATTGTATGACATGATACCCGTGGAATATATATTTGTAACTCACTGGGAACGTGTATATGGAATACACAAGTTATTTCTGAAAGTTTGTGATTGATTTGGGGAAACTGAAAAAGGGCTATAAGAGGACTTCTTATGACATAAATGAAAACAATAAGCTTTTTTAAAATATAACTTTTTGTGGAAGCAAGAAGCAAAGTGTGATAGGTACTCTGTAGACGTCTGATTATCAAGATATAGAAAGAGCCCAAAGCAATCCATGATACTGAAATCAGGCAACTTTCCTATAAAGCCTGGCTTCCTCCTTATCTCCTGATGCTGTCTGATTCAATTACTGCAGAAATGTGGGTGGGGGGTGTGGATATGGCTTCTGCTAGAGACATCACTTTGCCAACAAATGTCCATCCAGTCAAAGCTATGGTTTTTCCAGTAGTCATGTATGGATGTGAGAGTTGGACCGTAAAGAAAGCTGAGCACTGAAGAATTGATGCTTTTGATCTGTGGTGTTGGAGAAGATTCTCGAGAGTCCCTTGGACTGCAAGGAAATCCAACAAGTCAATCCTAAAGGAAGTCAGTCCTGAAAATTCATTGCAAGGACTGATGGTGAAGCTGAATCACATGAGTTTGAGCAAGCTCTGGGAGTTGGTGATGGACAGGGAGGCTTGGCATGCTGAGGTCCATGGGGTCACAAAGAGTCAGACACAACTGAGTGACTGAACTGAATGGATGGCTGTTGGTATTACTGTGGATATGGCTCCCACTCTGACAGTAATGGCTATTTTGAATAATATGGCTAACCACTGTTTGGTTTTAGAGGATCCTATGAATGTTGATTCTAGAGCATCATCTTTGAGCACTCTTTGTCTCTTATTTAATTCTTTAAAGGCCCATGTGTTTTAGGCACCCTTAACCCCGACAGCCCTCCACTCAAGGAGAGATGACTCCTTGCCTGGCAAAAATCTCACTGGTCTTCAAAAGACCTTTTATTCCTGGATGTGATGTGATATCATTGTAGTGATTGAACATGTGACTGGTGATTTTGCAATTTTGAAAAATATGAAAATTCTCTGTGTGTAAGAGTCAACACCTGATTTAGGCTTTCTGACCATTCTGAGAAGCCAGGCGACTGGATTAGTTGAGCCACAGGTTCTTGGACGTTCTTTTATTTATTCATTTCTGGCTACCCTGGGTCTTCTTGCTATGCATGAGCTTTTTCTAGCTGCAGCAAGCAGGGCCTGCTGTCTAGGTGCAGTGTGTGGGGCTTCTCATTGCGATGGCTTCTTTTGTTGTCTAGCATGGGCTCTTGACATGCTAGGTTCAGTAGTCGTGGCTCACAAGCTTGGTTGCCCTGCCGCATGTGGAATCTTCCCATATCAGGGATTGAACTTGTGTCCTCTGCATTGTCAGATGGATTCTTAATCACTGGAATACCAGAGAAATCCAGATATTCTTAATCTTCAAAAAAATTGTTTTAAAAGTTGGTGTATTTTTATCTGTTTACTTTGTGTTGTGCAGCATATGAGATTTTTAATTCCCCAACCAGGGATTGAACCCAGACTCTGCACTGGACTCTTAAATCACAGGATCACCAGGGAAGTCCCAATACTTCTTTTTCTCTTTATCTTTTATAGTCCAATAAAAATTTGAGTTAGTTGTCAGTGTCTGATGCATATTCAGTAATGAATAGAGATTTATAAATTCATTGAATGTATTTCTAAACACACAGAAATGAAGAAAAGAACTGGAATGGCCACATCTTTAGTGTGAAACAGTAGTTTATGATGAACAAAAGCAAAGAAGAGAAAGAGATAGAAGAAGTGAGAAATTTTCAAGTGACAAAACGGAATATGATCTCAGAGATGAAACTGTAGTTGTGCAATTCATAGTGAATGATGAAGTATGACAAATCATTGTAGATGACAGCAAACAATGGTTTTGAGTATGCAAATTAAGACTTGGCAAAATCTTGGAAATCCATCAGTACAGATGTTTCTTGCAGATTAGTCGACTATGGAAACAGCACAGACTAGAGATTGTATTTATGCTGGAAAGTTTCAAATGATAATAAAAGAAAATCTTTAAAAAATTTAATATGATGCACTTAATAACATGTAAATTGTGAATACATTACATGATAACTAGGTATAACTCAAAAATGGTTATCACAAATTAGGCAAGTTCAATTTTTAGCTTTCTTACAGCTTTGCTTTCAAAAGTTCTTGAATGTCATTACTAATATTGGAATAAATGAATATTCAAGTGGAGAAATGGAACATAAACATTGATCTAAACCTCACACCATGTGAAGATACATTTGAGTTGGATTGCAGACCTAAATTTCAACACCAATGTATAAAATTCCTAGAGGGAAATAGATTTATCAGCATAGCATAATATATACAGAGCTTAATTCAAACTGGATTGCAGATTTATATGTGAAAGCTGAAACCCTAAAATTCCTGGAAGGAACAGTTTCCTTTGAGGTAGACTTAAAGAGATAAGATTTACTATAAAGCAAAAAGCATACATGAACAAAATTTTGATGAGCTGAGCTTCAAAGATAAAAATTATTTCTCTTCAATAAGCACTATTAAAAAATGAAAAGAGATCCATAGACAGGGAGGAATATATTTTTACATATATCTGACAAAAGATATTGCAGATTACAAGTCAATTATTAAGAGATAGATGGATGAAAAATGGGGAAAGACAGAACACACATTTCAAAAAGATCTACTGATGTACAAAGGGCACTGAAAAGATTTTCAACATCCTTCATCCTTAGGAAATGTAAGTAAAAAACAAAAACAATTAACCACCACATATATCACTAGAATGGTTAAAATTAGAAAGGCTAAGGATAGAAGCAAGGCAACAGATGTGAGAGCAACAAGATTTCACACATTTCTGGAGGGGTGTAAAAATCGGCTTTGGAAAAATATTATGGCTCTTATTCAGCTGACCACGTCCTGGGCTTAGTTGCTTAGTCGTGTCTGCCTCTTTGTGACCCCATGGACTGTTGCTCACCAGGCTCCTCTGTCCATGGTGATTCTCCAGGCAAGAAAACTGGCGTGGGTTGCCATGCCCTCCTCTAGGGGATCTTCCCAACCCGGGATTGAACCCAGGCCTCCCACATTGCAGGCAGATTCTTTACCACTGCACCATCAGGGAAGCCCTCCAACTTATGGTAGATACTGAATAAAGAACAGGATTTTGGTTTTATTTTTGCAAAATGTCTCCTCGTGTATGTTGTTTTCTATCCGATTTAATTCTCAATCTTTGCCTACTTTCAAGAGATAAAATCCTCTAATTTAAGTTATCAGATTGTACTATTATCTCTATTTCCTGGTTACATACTTTCAGTGGACTTCATGGAGTGCAGGAGAATTGTTATAGCAACGTTGACTCTAGACATTTCCTGGTCAATAGTGCTAAATATCCAGGTACTTGGAAGCATCTATAGAGTTAGGGGGTTTAAAATTTTAATATTTAGAAATTATTTAGATTTATTTTGGTTTTATTCACAAAATAAAACAGAAATAATATGCATATTTATTGTATTTAAGAGCAGAAGTATAGCATCATCTTACATTACAAAGTTACTACACGTTCTCAACGTATAATGATAAAGTCCCTTAGCCTCTCGTGAATTCCACCTGTGAACTTCATAGATGAGAAAATAATAACTTCAGAATCTCAACTACAAAGCAATATGACCTCCTGGGGAATGTTGTTATATTGCTGGAGTGATTTTTTAATTATAATTATTGTATTTATTGGCTATTTTGCCCTAGTGTTTTCAAATTAAAATCCAACATAATGGTAAAGTGCTTTGGGAAAATGGTTTCTATAGAAATGAAGAAATTTGTTACCATTTTAGATTATGTATAAATGAAAGATCAGTAATATCGGTCATTTAAAACTTTAAACTATGGCAATTCATCTTCACTCTCAACAGAAAATGTAGACAATGTTTTTGCCTCCTATTAAAAATGGACTTAATTTAAGGGTATCAGTCACTCTTGGTCTTTGATATTCATATTCACTAGTGATGATTAAATATAAAATAAATTTTGATCTATAGACTCATCATCTAAAAATTAGAACATCCATGCTTTGAAAAAAGAGGTCAACAGTAGTAAAATTTTCAATTTTAAATAGAAATTATAATAAGTTACAAATGGTAATTAATTTGCTCAGTTCAGTCACTCAGTCATATCCGAGTCTTTGCAACCCCATGGACTACAGCAAGCCAGGCTTCCCTGTCCATCACCACTCCCAGAGCTAGCTCAAACTCATGTCCTTCAAGTCAGTGATGCCATCCAACCATATCCTCCTCTGTCATCACTTCTCCTTCTGTCTTCAGTCTTTCCCAGCATCAGGGTCTTTTCCAGTGAGTTAGTTCTTTGCATCAGGTGGCCAAAGTATTAGAGCTTCAGCTTCAATATCAGTCTTTCCAATAAATATTCAGGACTGATTTCTTCTAGGACTGACTGGTTGGATCTCCTTGCAGTTCAAGGGACTCTTAAGAGTCTTCTCCAGCACCACATTTCAAAAGTATCAATTCTTTGGCTCTCAGCTTTCTTTATAGTCCAACTCTCACATCCATACATGACTACTGGAAAACCACAGCTTTGACTAGAATGATCATTGTCCGCAAATTCTCTGTTTTTTAGTATGCTATCTAGGTTGGTCATAGCTTTTCCTTCAAGGACCAAGTGTCTTTTAATGTCATGGCTGTGGTAACTATCTGCAGTGATTTTGGAGCCCAAGAAAATAAAGTCTGACACTGTTTCCATTGTTTCTCCTATTTGCAATGGAGTGATGGGATTGCCATGATCTTCATTTTTTGAATGCTGGGTTTTACCAACTTTTTCATTCTCCTCTTTCACTTTCATCAGGAGGCTCTTGAGTTCCTCTTCACTTTTTGCCAAAAAGGTGGTGTCATCTGCATATCTGAAGTTATTGATATTTCTCCCAGCAATTTTGATTCTAGCTTGTGCTTCATCTAGCCCAGCATTTTCCATAATGTACTCTGCATAGAAGTTAAATAAGAAGGGTGATAATATACAGCCTTGAAGTATTCTTTTCTCAATTTGGAACCAGTCTGTGGTTCCAGTCTCCATGTTCCGTTCTAACTGTTGCTTCTTGACCTGCATACAGATTTCTCAGGAGGCAGGTAACTTGGTCTGGTATTCTCATCTCTTTAAGAATTTTCCACAGTTTGTTGTGATCTATGCAGTCAAAGGCTTTGGTTAAATTAATAAAGCAGAAGTAGATATTTTTTTCTGGAACTCTCTTGCTTTTTTGAGAATCCAACAGATGCTGGCAATTTGATCTCTGATTCCTCTGTCTTTTCTAAATCCAGCTTGAAAATCCGGAAGTTCACGGTTCACCTACTATTGAAGCCTGGCTTGGAGAAATTTGAGCATTACTTTGCTAGCGTGTGAGATGAGTGCAATCATGTGGTAGTTTGAGCATTCTTTGGCATTGCCTTTCTTTGGGATTGGAATGAAAACTGACCTTTTCCAGTCCTGTGGCCACTGCTGAGTTTTCCAGATTTACTGGCATAGTGAATGCATCACTTTCAAAGCATCATCTTTTAGATTTGAAATAGCTCCACTGGAATTCCATCACCTCCACTAGCTTTGTTCGTAGTGGTGCTTCCTCAGGGCCACTTGACTTCACATTCCAGGACGTATGGCTCTAGGTGAGTGATCACACTGTTGTGGTTGTCTACATCATGAAGATATTTTAGTTCTTCTATGTATTCTTGCCACCTCTTTTTAGTATCTATGCTACTGGAAAAGAGTGGAGAAATAACTCCAGAAAGAATGAAGAGACAGAGCCAAAGCAAAAACAACACCCATTTGTGAATGTGACAGGTGATGGAATTAAAGTTTGATGCTCTAAAGAGCAATATTGCATAGGAACCTGGAATGTTAGGTCCATGAATTAAGGTAAATTGGAAGTGGTCAAACAGGAGATGGCAAGAGTGAACATTGGCATTTCAAGAATCAGTGAACTAAAATGGACTGGAATTGATGAATTTAACTGAGATGACTATTGTATCTATGACTGTGAGCAAGAATTCCTTTGAAGAAATGGGGTATCCCTCATAGTCAACAAAGGAGTCTAGAATGCAGTACTTGTGTGCAATCTCTAAAATGACAGAATGATCTCTGTTTGTTCCCAAGGCAAACATTAAATATCACAGAAACACAAGCTTATGCCCCCCAAAAGATGTCCTTTTCATTATAGGGGACTGAAATGCTGAAGTAGGAAGTCAAGAAACACCTGGAGTAAGAGGCAAATTTGGCCTTGGAATGTGGAATGAAGCAGGGCAAAGACTAGTAGAGTTTTGTCAAGAAAATGCACTGGTCATAGCAAATACCCTCTTCCAACAAAACAAGAGAAGACTCTACACATGGACATCACCAGATGGTCAACACCAAAATCAGATTGATTATATTCTCTGCAGCCAAAGATGGAGAAGCTCTATACAGTCAACAAAAACAAGACCAGGAGCTGGCTGTGGCTCAGATCATGAACTCCTTATTAAAAATTCAGACTCAAATTGAAGAAAGTATGGAAAACCGCAAGACCATTCAGATATGGCCTAAATCAAATCCCTTATGATTATACAGTAGAAGTGAGAAATAGATTTAAGGGCCTAGATCTGATAGATAGAGTGCCTGATGAACTATGGAATGAGGTTCGTGACATTGTACAGGAGACAGGGATCAAGACCATCTCCATGGAAAAAAAATGGAAAAAAGCAAAATGGCTGTCTGGGGAGGCCTTACAAATAGCTGTGAAAAGAAGAGAGGTGAAAAGCAAAGGAGAAAAGGAAAGCTATAAGTATCTGAATGCAGAGTTCCAGAGAATAGCAAGAAGAGATAAGAAAGCCTTCTTCAACAATCAATGCAAAGAAATAGAGGAAAAGAACAGAATGGGAAAGACTAGAGATCTCTTCAAGAAAATTAGAGATACCAAGGGAACATTTCATGCAAAGATGGACTCAATAAAGGACAGAAATGGTATGGACCTAAGAGAAGCAGAAGATATTAAGAAGAGATGGCAAGAATACACAGAAGAACTGTACAAAAAAGATCTTCGCAACCCAGATAGTTACAATGGTGTGATCACTCATTTAGAGCCAGACATCCTGGAACGTGAAGTTAAGTGGGCCTTAGAAAACATCACTACGAACAAAGCTAGTGGAGGTGATGGAATTCCAGTGGAGCTATTTCAAATCCTGAAAGATGATGCTGTGAAAGTGCTGCACTCAATATGCCAGCAAGTTTGGAAAACTCAGCAGTGGCCACAGGACTGGAAAAGGTCAGTTTTCACTCCAATCCCAAAGAAAAGCAATGTCAAAGAATGCTCAAACTACCAAAAAATTGAACTCATCTCATGCTAGTAAAGTAATGCTCAAAATTCTCCAAGCCAGGCTTCAGCAATACGTGAACCGTGAACTCCCTGATGTTCAAGATGGTTTTAGAAAAGGCAGAGGAAGCAGAGATCAAATTGCTAACATCCGCTGGATCATGGGAAAAGCAAGAGAGTTCCAGAAAAACATCTATTTCTGCCTTATTGACTATGCCAAAGCCTTTGACTGTGTGGATCACAACAAACTGTGGAAAATTCTGAAAGAGATGGGAATACCAGACCACCTGACCTGCCTCTTGAGAAATCTGTATGCAGGTCAGGAAGCAACAGTTAGAACTGGACATGGAACAACAGACTGACTCCAAATAGGAAAAGGAGTACGTCAAGGCTGTATATTGTCACCCTGGTTATTTAATTTCTATGCAGAGTACATCATGAGAAACGCTGGACTGGAAGAAACACAAGCTGGAATCAAGATTGCCAGGAGAAATCTCAATAACCTCAGATATGCAGATGACACCACCTTTATGGCAGAAAGTGAAGAGGAACTAAAAAGCCTCTTGATGAAAGTGAAAGAGGAGAGCAAAAAAGTTGGCTTAAAGCTCTACATTCAGACAATGAAGGTCATGGCATCCAGTCCCATCACTTCATGGGAAATATATGGGGGAACAGTGGAAACAGTGTCATACTTTACTTTTTGGGGTTCCAAAATCACTGCAGATGGTGATTGCAGCCATGAATTTAAAAGACGCTTACTCCTTGGAAGAAAAGCTATGACCAACCTAGATAGCATATTCAAAAACAGAGACATTACTTTGCCAACTAATGTCCGTCTAGTCAAGGCTATGATTTTTTCAGTGGTCATGTATGGATGTGAGAGTTGGACTGTGAAGAAGGCTGAGCTCTGAAGAATTGATGCTTTTGAAGTGTGGTGTTGGAGAAGACTCTTGAGAGTCCCTTGGACTGCAAGGAGATCCAACCAGTCCATTCTGAAGGAGATCAGCCCTGGGATTTCTTTGGAAGGAATGATGCTAAAGCTGAAACTCCAGTACTTTGGCCACCTCATGCGAAGAGTTGACTCATTGGAAAAGTTTCTGATGCTGGGAGGGATTGGGGGAAGGAGGAGAAGGGTATGACAGAGGATGAGATGGCTGGATGGCATCACTGAGTCGATGGACGTGAGTCTGAGTGAACTCCAGGAGTTGGTGATGGACAGGGAGGCCTGGCATGCTGTGATTCATGGGGTGGCAAAGAGTTGGACATGACTGAGTGACTGAACTGAACTGATGCCCCAACCAGTAATGCCAAAGAAGCTGAAATTGAACCACTCTATGAAGACTTACAAGACCTTCTAGAACTAATACCAAAAAAGATGTCCTTTCATCATAGGAGGCTGGATTGCAAAAGTAGGAAATCAAGAAATACCTGGAGTAATAGGCAAATTTGGCCTTGGAGTACAAAATGAAGCAGGCAAAGGCTAACAGAGTTTTGCCAAGAGAACACACTGGTCATAGCAAACACACTCCTTTAACAACACAACAGAAGTGTCTACACATGGACATCACCTGATGGTCAATACTGAAATCAGATTGTTTATGTTCTTTGCAGTCAAAGATGGAGAAACTCTATACAATCACTGTAACAAGTCCGGGAGCTGACTGTGGCTCATATCTTGAACTCCTTATTGCCAAATTCAGACTCAAATTGAAGAATGTAGGGAAAACCACTAGACCATTCAAGTATGACCTAAATCAAATCCCTTATGATAAATAGATTCAAGGGATTAGATCTGATAGGCAGAGTGCCTTAAGAACTATGGACAGAGGTTTGTGACATTGTACAGGAGACAGTGATCAAGACAATCCCCAAGAAAGAGAAATGCAAAAAGAAAAAAATGGTTGTCTGACAAGGCCTTACAAATAGCTTAGAAAAGAAGAAAAGCTAAAGGCAAAGGAGAAAAGGAAAGATACACCCTACTGAATGCAGAGTTCCAAAGAATAGCAAGGAGAGACAAGAAAGCCTTCCTCGGCAATGAAGGCAAAGAAATAGAGGAAAACAATAGAATGGGAAAGACTAGGGATCTCGTCAAGAAAATTGGAGATACCAAGGGAACATTTCACGCAAAGAGGAGCACAATAAAGGACAGAACACATTTGCTAGTTTCTCTTTTATTAATACTGTAGCTTCAGTTATAATGCTGTTAAACACTGTGATAAAATATTTCTCTTTCATGAATCATACACATTGTTCTTTTCATGTAGGAAATGGCATTTTCAAATGGAAGTAGAAGTAAATATGAGATAAATTAAGGGGATATTTATTTAACACACACACTCATCATTTTTAAATTCAAGGTTTACAACTGTTTTTTCTCTTATATACTGAGTCTAATCAAAATAAAGCAATACAAATCATAAATAGTTCAGGTTATTTTCTATTAATACAACCCATGAATTTTCTATTAAAATTCTACATTTTCTTCCCAATTATATAGTAAGAAATAATATACAACATAAATGCTTTAGGTTATCATATGTAAAGCTACATTTCGTGATATTTATATATTCAGTCAGTTCCATCCCTCAGTTGTGTCTGATTCTTTGCAACCCCAAGAACTGCAGCCCACCAGGCTTCTCTGTCCGTCACCAACTCCCAGAGCTTACTCAAACTCACGTCTATTGAGTTGGTGATTCCATCCAACCATTTCATCCTCTGTTGTCCCCTTCTCCTCCTGCCTTCAATCTTTCCAGGCATCATGGTCTTTTCCAATGAGTCAGTTCTTCACATCAGGTGGCCAAAGTACTGGAGTTTCAACTTCAGCATCAGTCCTTCCAGTTATATGTTAGATATTAGACTAAATGTCTAAAAATAGATATTTAGATATTAAATATTATAAATTTCTTAGTATACTTTGGTGTTGGAAAAGACTCTTGAGAGTCCCTTGGATTACAAGGAGATCCAACCGTCCATCCTAAAGGAAATCAATGGTGAATATTCATTGGAAGGACTGATGCTGAAGCTGAAACTCCAGTACTTTGGCCACCTGTGAAAGTGACTCCTTTGCAAAGAACTGACTCCTTGCAAAAGACCTGGATGCTGAGAAAGATTGAAGACAGAAGGAGAAGGGGACGACAGAGGATGAGATGGTTGGATGGCATCACTGACTCAATGGACATGAGTTGAGGAAGCTCCAAGAGTTGGNTTGTATTTATATTTGATATAAGAATAATGTATAAATAATATTGTACATTAAATACTAGAATATTAGAATAAACCACTTGGTTAGGAATGTTCATTGAATAAGATAACAGGGAAAACCTTCCTGGAATCATGCTGAATAAGAAAGAAAATAGCAAATAGGCTCAGCCAACTGTTGACTATTATCTTAATTTTCTTGCTCTGAGTTTTAATTTTAGGGAAAAGAGTACCTATCTCTTTCTTCCCCTAAAATGTACTCCGTAGTTAGATATTTCATCAGAGAAAACACCACAAAGTCGGCACGTGTCGGGAGCCACGTTAGGCATTACTGACAAAATAGAGGCACGGCCCTAAACTTCCTCCCTTTGTTCTGTAGGCATGGACCCAGAATGCAGGAATTAGGCTTTGCGATTCTGACTTGTGTTTTACTTTCCTAGGCTGAGTTGACTGAAGAGACTATTAAGGTGCTTATTGTTTTTGAGAGGAGCAGGAGAAGGCATAAAGCCTTCTGCAGCTGTGCTCAAAGAATAATTCATAAAGTTAATCACTGACATTTGTTCAAGGACTTTTACAAAAGAGTGCTCCAGGGTGAGCACAGAGGCTGCAGCTTGAGACCATGGAAGGCATTCCTATATGAAGCCTGTTTCTGAGAAAAGTGTTTACGGCAAAGGAGTTTGCTGAATTTAGGGCTTAGGAATAATTAAAATAGTTAGAAGTTAAAGATTTAAGAATTGCTGTAATGTTACAATATTCTACTATAGCTTATAAAAATTAGGGACTTTAGAGATATTATTAGCTAGAAGCCCTTTCTAAGAAATAGTGAACTTAGGATACTAGGGGCAAATAGGACTTAGAAAGATAAGAAATAAACTGAGGAATGTGGTATGCAGCCCAGACGTTAGCATGAGTTACAGTGTATTCACAAGGACACATGAGAAGAAGTAGATAAGAGAATCGCTGAGGAAGGAACTCCTTTTGAGGGGCAACAATGATTTTTAGAGAAAAATAAATCTGGGTCAATGGGGACTAAAACTATCAAACCTTTGACCTAATGCTTTTGTAAAAGTATAAAAGAGAATCATAAGCTTGAAATAAACAGGCAGTCCAAGAAAACTGACAGGCTGCCTCAGTTTCTCTCACCGACACCGCCCATCCCTTCAGGTTGAATCCCTGGCTGCTGGAGCTGGACTCTGGCAGGCACAGGGACATATATTCTGGGTCCTGAATCTTTCTCCCTGATACACTTCAGTTGAACCCCCTTTCCCCTTTCCCTTCCATATGAGTGAGCCACAGCTGCCTAACTCTTTGGTACATTTTGGACCCATGTCATCTTATTCGAACAGACAACATTTTCCTTATTTTCCAGGGCCAGTTAAAGTCATTCCAAAATACAGATAAAAGATGACCCCAGACAGAACCAGGCCTCAGGTTTTAAGTACGTAAGCGAAGGGTGAATGGAAATCAGACAACCAAAGCAAACAGACAACTTTAATTAACCTATTTTTTCTGAGGCCAGGGTGATTTAGTTTAAGGGCATTTTTCTGCCAGAGGATTTTTTGCCTGAGGTACAACCACATGGAGCTAATTCAAATATCCTGAGTCTTTTGTAAGGTATAAGGCACTCCACAGCAGAAATGATCAAACAAAAAGAGGTATGATAGTAGTCTTTGAATTCTCATATCTTCTTGGATATGAGAACTTGAATGCTCTTCTCAAAGTTGGTCAGTTGGTTAGTGATAGGGAATTGCCATATTTATTTTTTAATTTTAATTTTTAAAATTGAAACATAGTTGATTTACAGTGTTTCTGGTGTCCAGCAAAGTGATCAGTTATTAAACCACATTGGGTAACTGTTCAACTGCATAGAGAAGAGTCCAAAGCCAGTGTACATGCACCGGGTTGTGGTGAAGGAAAGTAGAACGTTTCATGAACGTGCCCAGGCAAGGAGAATTGGCAGCTCAGGCTCCAAGGATGTGAGCTCCCAGATGGCTTTCAGGGAAGGGTTTTAAAAGGTGGTGTGAGGGAGGGGCTGCAGAGTACTTAATCAGCTTGTATGCAAGGCTAAGTTTTGAGAATTGCCAGCTTTCTGATTTCAGCTGGTCTGGGGTCTGTGTGCTCACAGTCAGCAGTTTTCATCTGGTGAGTGTTTGCTTCACATAAAATCAACTTGATAATCCTTCAGGGACCTAGGAATTCAGTGATTCTACCAACTCACTGGTTTATAGTCTAAGTTTTTATTAGTTTTCCTGCCCAACAAGTATTTGTTTCTACATCTTCAGATTTTCCAATCATTAACTCTTGAGTCAGGATTTTGAGACTCAGGAAAGGCCTGGGACACTAAAGAAAAAGCTTTTTATTTCAAAGAGCAGACACACAGGGCCTTATATGCATTTGCAAACTCAAGATGCCTCTGTGAGAATCCAACCAAAAGGATAAATACAGACTATTCTGTGAAGTTTGGCCTCACATATTTTATAGCTATGAATTAGCTTCCTAACAACTAAAGTGCCTCCCAAATATGCTTTTAATATTTATTTTGTATCAAGTAAATGCTGAAACCAGATTCCCACTTTATGAGCTAACAGGAAATTCCATCCATGAATTTTTATGGTTTACTCCTCCTCCTCTAAAAATAATGTCAGAAGCTATGAATTGCTATTGTTGATTATCTATTCCAATTATCCAATGAGGATGAATGCCATCCTTATTGTGTACATTCTGTAGAAATCCATTGGATAAATTGTTTAGTATGTAGTGCAGAGATGTTTGCTGAACCTGGGAATTTAACAAAATTCTGCTGTCTTCTTTGAGACCTTGTCAACTTCTTGGTTGTTACCCTGGAGTGTCACCCAGGATCCTGCTGCTCAAGGTACCCACAGAGCCCCATCCTTTTCTCTTTTAAGGGCATTAGAAGAAATTACTCTCTGTTTCCTTTTTTTTCCCCTCTTATTATGTTCCCTTCAACAATATTAGAACATTAAAATCCTTGATTTTCTGTATCCACTTTTAAGAAACATAGATTTTAACAACAAAACAAAATGTCCTTATGCCATGCCCTACTTTTTTTTTTTTTTTCATATGTGACTATCTGTTCTCAGTGAGGGGAAGATACTTTACAGAAAGATCAACTCAAACAAATCTCCAATCTGTTTTTTGCCTTGCACGTTTTCTCTGCCACTGCACACAGCTTCCCCTCCCTGACGCTGTGGGGCATTGGCATGAAGAGTGTTTCTTAAGGTAAATAATGAAGGTAAGAGCCAGTGATCTGAGCTGGCTGGCTATGGGGACTCCCTTCACAGGAGTGGGACACACTTCCTGGGAGGTTCCATTGGCTGGCCCCATGGCTGGGTGATGGGCTAGACTGGCTCCTTCTCAGCCTCTCTGGCCTTTCACGCTCTGCTGTTTCAACACACTGTAGGTCATACCTGAGCCCATGTCACCAACTGATCACTCTGTCAAATATCTTCTTAAAAAATAAATGGAGAAACCACACATTTAGATAGCCATGTTATCTTTTAGTGATGTTTATTGCTCCCAGTTCTTTACCTGAAGAAGTCCACTTCATCAATTTTATATCATGGTGTAAATGTTTCCTATTTTTCACCACTATGCTTCCACAGACCTATTATTTCAACTAACCTCCTGGTATTCTCCTCTCTTCTTTTTCCCCCTTCTCTTTTCTCCCCTCTTCCTTCTTCTATCTTCCCTTCCCCACTCCTTTTGTATGCTCGTGTCTCTTTCTCTTATAACATCATTCACTTCATATGGACACAGAGCCAAGAACATAAGAGTAAAGGCCTGTATTTGCTAAATGGGTGAGTGAAATGAATGATAGGCAAAATAAACTACTTTGGGTGAACTGCAGAATTGAATTCTCTTTCATTGATATACATCACAATTAAAACTTTTACTCCTTTCATCTGAGAGAATGTTTGTCCCACTTAACGGCACCACTTGTATATATATTCTAATCTGTCTATAGTTATCTCTTCTTTATCTAGTGGGAGCCCATTGATCCAACAGGTAAAAGAACTCAACTAGACTAAGCCAAGTCAACCTTGTCATTGATGCCTTCAGCTTCATAGGCTTGAGGTTTTTATCAGATAGAACTATCCATACAATTTATATGAAACACAAATTAGACAAAAATACACAAAGGTATCTAAAAAGGGCACAATGAAAGAACAAAGAGGGACTCCAGTGCACTCACATGGAAAGAGGATTCACCAGAGTTGGAGACAGAAGTGTAGGTAAATCTCAGAAGATTGTGAAGATGTGTAAAAATGACATCTATAAAGGAAAAACATGAGCAGACATTTCAAAATTCATGAAAAGAAATACATTGTTAACTTTTATAACTAAATTATTTCACTTCCCATATGAAATAACTAATATTTATAACAAAGACCCAAGGACTTTTAAAGATTGAGGGATAATAATTGGAGGGAGCATTTAGTCCACAGGAAACATCCCTTGTATCTTTCAGTTTTGCATTTTAGGTTGTAGTTAGGTATCAATTCAGAAAAAGCCTGAGTCATCATCAATTCATTCTTCATACAGTTAAGGAGATGGAATCACTATCTGTTGAAGGAGGATTGCTCCACTTTATTATAATTATTTTCAAATAATATAATTAATTGAGCCACCTCCTGAGCTGATGGGTGGAACTTAGTGCTCCATAGTAGAAGTGGAACGGATGTTGTCCTTAACCTTATGGATCACAGGAATGAAACATATGGCAAGAATACACAGAACTGTACAAAAAGATCTTCACGACCCAGATAATCACGATGGTGTGATCATTCATCTAGAGCCAGATATCCTGGAATGTGAAGTCAAGTGGGCCTTAGAAAGCATCACTACGAACAAAGCTAGTGGAGGTGATGGAATTCCAGTATAGCTATTTCATATCCTGAGAGATGATGCTATGAAAGTGCTGCACTCAATATGCCAGCAAATTTGGAAAACTCAGCAGTGGCCACAGGACTGGAAAAGGTCAGTTTTCATTCCAATCCCAAAGAAAGGCAATGCTAAAGAATGCTCAAACTACTACATAATTGCACTCATCTCACATGCTAGTAAAGTAATGCTCAAAATTCTCCAAGCCAGGCTTCAGCAATACGTGAACCTTGAACTTCCTGATGTTCAAGCTGGTTTCAGAAAAGGCAGAGGAACCAGAGATCAAATTGCCAACATCCTCTGGATCATGGAGAAAGCAAGAGAGTTCCAGAAAAACATCCATTTCTGCTTTATTGACTATGCCAAAGCCCTTGACTGTGTGGATCACAATACACTGGAAAATTCTGAAAGAGTTGGGAATACCAGATCACCTGACCTGTCTCTTGAGAAACTTATATGCAGGTCAAGAAGAAACAGTTAGAACTGGACATGCAACAACAGACTGGTTCCAAATAGGAAAAGGAGTATGTCAAGCTGTATATTGTCACCCTGCTTATTTAACTTATATGCAAAGTACATCATGAGAAACACTGGACTGGAAGAAACACAAGCTGGAATCAAGACTGCCAGAAGAAATATCAATAACCTCAGATATGCAGATGATACCACCTTTATGGCAGAAAGTGAAGAGGAACTAAAGAGCCTCTTGATGAAAGTAAAAGAGGAGAGTGAAAAAGTTGGCTTGAAGCTCAACATTCAGAAAACAAAGATCATGGCATCCGGTCCCATCACTTCATGGGAAACAGATGGGGAAACAGTGGAA
>SJYQ01096301.1:408136-435926 GCA_006410935.1 Redunca redunca | reverse complement strand
ATATATATATATATATATATATAATCTCCAGAAAAAGAAGCAACTAAAGTGTAAGAGCAAGGAAATCCAATCAGTCTACCCTAAAGGAAATTAGTCCTGAATATTCATTGGAAGGACTGATGCTGAAGCTGAAACTTCAATACTTGGGCCACGTGATGTGAAGAACTGACTCATTAGAAAAGACCCCAATTATGGGAAAGATTGAAGGTGGGTGGAAAATGGGACAACAGAGGACAAGATGATTACATGGCATCACAGGCTCGATGGGCTGAGTTTGAGTAAATTCCAGGAGTTGGTGATGGACAGGGAGGCCTGGTGCGCTGCAGTCCATGGGGTCGCAAAGAGTCGGACAAGACCCTGTGACTAAAGTGAACTGAACTAAAAATAATGTAGCTCATTGTGTTGATATGGAAAGCATGTTATTGTGATGTAAAACAAAATTGTCAACTCAAAAAAAGCAAATTTAGGGTTATATGTATGCAACTTTTATGAATCTTGAACCCAACTGATCTGGTATCTCTAATAGTCCAACTGAAAGTAGCTCAGTCATGTCTGCATCTTTGCTACCCCATTGACTCTACAGTCCATGGAATTCTCTAGATCAGAATACTCAAGTGGGTAACCTTTCCCTTCTCCAGGGGATCTTCCTAACCCAGGGATCAAACCCAGGTCTCCTGCATTGCAGGCAGATTCTTTACCAGCTGAGCCACAAGAGAAGCCCAAGAGTCCAAGAATCATAGTCAAATAGTCGAAGAGTCATAGTCAAAACAACCAAAGCAAAAAATAATTAACAAAATTTGAGCATTCACTGTTTCTTCCACAAACTCTTAGAAGGAGTTGCATTCATAGTCCACAGCAACAGTCCTCAAAAGGCCTGGAGTCTGTCATGTGCCTCGGTCCTTTAGGAATTATCACCGCTCCTACAGTGTTTCTCCTCTTGCATCATTCCAGCTCATATTTACATAGACTAATCTTTTCTGAGAATCCTTCCACTCCACCTACTTTCACTGCTCCAGTCAAGCTCTTCCCAGCCTCCAATCAGCATCACTGAGTTTCCCTGGAGGGTGGTTAATAAGGTAGAAGCTCAAAGATCAAAGACCATTTTTTATATTGGAGATATTTACATGCTAATACTTTCTGAGACCCTTATGAATTACTATTCTTAATTAAGTTAATGAAAATTATATATAGAAGTTTTGAAGAAGTAAATGCTGAAGGGCCAGTAACGGTTAACTGAACGATCCAGCTGTATCTGGGTATATATCTGGGGGTGAAAGTGAAAGGTCTTCTAAAATATTCTCAGATTTAACTTTATGAAACAATTCAAACTTGTTTACCAAAGCAGCAATTTCAACTTATGCTTTTACACGCATGGAAACAATAGAAAGCTGTCACATTCTGTGGGGTTTAGCGATATTGGATAAGGTGTGACCACATAAGTTGATTTGATGGTATGGTTAATGTTTCAGTTGTGGGGTGAATAGTATGTTCATGATGCTATTTTTACTATTATGCTTTATAACTGACATATACATTACATACATTACTTTATACTCATTGACATTAGATACTAGCTGTTTAAAAAGAACAATAAAAATAACTGCCTATGATCGATGAAGTATTTCAGGATCATGAATATTTATTTCAGGTTCCAGAATTTCCTTTTAAGGAAAAGGTCCTAATTCCATCTGGAGGTGTGGTAACTATTCATTCAGATTTGAACCTTGATTAGTCTCCTCAAGACTGACAATTTGATGCCTACTCTACCATCTCTTTGGTTTACCTTAAGGAACAATAGGATGCTCCTGGAAATTCATGCCCTTTTATCACTAGACTTCAGGAATCGTGAAAAAAAATTTTCAGTTCAATTCAGTCACTCAGTCATGTCCGACTCTTTGCGACCCCATGAATTGCAGCATGCCAGGCCTTCCTGTCCATCATCATCTCCCGGAGTTCACTCAAACTCACGTCCATCGAGTCGGTGATGCCATCCAGCCATCTCATCCTCTGTCGCCCCCTTCTTCTCCTGCTCCCAATCCCTCCCAGCATCAAAGTCTTTTCCAGTGAGTCAACTATTTGCATGTGGTGGTCAAACTATTGGAGTTTCAGCTTCAACATCAGTCCCTCCAATGAACACCCAGGGCTGATCTCCTTCAGAATGGACTGGCTGAATCTCCTGGCAGTCCAAGGGACTCTCAAGAGTCTTCTCCAGCACCACAGTTGCAAAGCATCAATTCTTCAGCGCTCAGCTTTCTTCACAGTCCGACTTTCACATCCATACATGACCACTGGAAAAACCATAGCCTTGACTAGAAGGACCTTTGTTGGCAAAGTAATGTCTCTGCTTTTGAATATGCTATCTAGGTTGGTCATAACTTTCCTTCCAAGGAGTAAGCGTCTTTTAATTTCATGGCTGCAATCCCCATCTGCAGTGATTTTGGAGCCTCCCAAAATAAAGTCTGACACTGTTTCCACTGTTTCCCCATCTATTTCCCATGAAGTGATGGGACCCGATGCCATGATCTTCGTTTTCTGAATGTTGCGCTTTAAGCCAACCTTTTCACTCTCCACTTTCACTTTCATCAAGAGGCTTTTTAGTTCCTTTTCACTTTCTGCCATAAGGGTGATGTCATCTGTATATCTGAGGTTATTGATATTTCTCCCGGCAATCTTGATCCCAGCTTGTGCTTCTTCCAGCCCAGCATTTGTCATGATGTACTCTGCATATAAGTTAAATAAGCAGGGTACAATATACAGTCTTGATGTGCTCCTTTTCCTATTTGGAACCAGTCTGTTGTTGCATGTCCAGTTCTAACTGGTGCTTCCTGACCTGCATATAAGTTTCTCAAGAGGCAGGTCAGGTGGTCTGGTATTCCCATCTCTTTCAATGTTAGGAGCCTATAATAATTCTAATTCCTGGCAGCCTGCATATCCACAGTGAAATATTACTCCTAGTATTGCCTTTATATTTGACATTTTATCTGGTCCAGATTATTTGTATAATCCATTCCCCCACACAGAGAATAACTATATTTTTTGTGTCTTGTATTCCTTTATGAAAAGAATGAGACTAAACAGTTCATAAATGGTTTTCATATTAAGTCTTAAGACAGGAGGTGGTAACACTGAAAAATAACCATCAACCTACCAGAAGGAAAAATTAGAAAGAACTTTTAGGCTTGTCCGTTCTGCCATTATTCCTGACTCCATACATTTTAGGGTAGGCCATGAAGTAATGAGAATTTTAAAAATTCTGTGGAGTTATTCCAAAACATCATCTTCTGACTCTGCTCTGCCTGAGATAAATATAACTATGCTCTCACTGTCTTGTTCACTATGGATAGGCATCTAAGACAGGATAAAGAAGTGCCTGCTAAACAACGCCTCCATGAGGGTGAATCTGTCATCAGTGTTCACATTCATACAGCTGTGTTTGTAGAGTGAAGCAGAGAGTCTAATGATCCTCAGGCTAGTAGTGGGTAGAAAATAAATTAAACATCTGGAAAATCATGAAAAAAACATGAACTTTAAGTCAAAAAGAGCCACTTAGCTCTCTTAGAACTACCTAAACAGACAAATTATAAAGTCCACAGCAAATATTATCAGTTTCTGCTCAGGAACCACTGCAGAATGGATTAGTGGACTGATTCTTGGAGGATGGTACAGAAAAGACTTAAACACCTTGGGGTCAGCTTTTTGCCTCTAGTATCCTGCTCAAACAGCTCCTGTATGATTCATGCATGATACCTTCTTGCTAAATGAAAACCAGTTCTCTGCTATCAATACACTGGACCTATACCGGCATTTATCAGTTTATCATTTCTTCCTCTTCAAATGTCTTTCTTAAGACTTCACACTTTCTTGTCTTCCTCCTACTACCCTGGTCCATCTTTCTGTGTCCCTTCTTATGAAAGTGAAAGCGAAAGTCACTCAGTCATGTCTGACTCTTTGAGACCTCATGGACTGTACAGTCCATGGAATTCTCCAGGCCAGAATACAGAGTGGGTAGCCTTTCCCTTCTCCAGGGGATCATCCCAACCCGGATATCGAATCCAGGTCTCCCACACTGCAGGCGGATCTTTACCACAAAGGAAGCCCGTCCTTTTTCATATCTCCACCTTTCCCCTACTTCTTAATATCAGGATTCTCTTGTCTCAGTCCTCAGAACTCTTGGCTTCTTCAATCTCTATGTGCTTATCTATCATGTTGAAAAGTCATTTGGTTCCATAATTTGTAATACCATCTTTAAAATCTCAATTGTTGTTGCTCAGTCACTAAATTGTGTCCAGCTCTTTGAGACCCCAAGGACTGCAGCAAGCCAGGCTTCCACCTGTTTTTCACTATCTCCTGGAGTTTGCTCAAACTCATGAGTGAAAAAGCTGGCTTAACACTTAACATTCAAAAATCTTGATGATTTGCATTTTATATTCCCAGCTTATAGCTTTT
The DNA here is from genome assembly GCA_006410935.1 of Redunca redunca. Classification (NCBI taxonomy): domain Eukaryota; kingdom Metazoa; phylum Chordata; class Mammalia; order Artiodactyla; family Bovidae; genus Redunca; species Redunca redunca. The sequence continues at coordinate 431,480 of SJYQ01096301.1, read as the reverse complement.
CCCTGATTCATGTAGCCAATTCACACACACACACACACACACACACACACACACTCTTTTACTTATAAATGTATTATTGTATTCTCTCTCTCTTTCTGTCTGCACACACACACACATTTCTCTGGATGACCCAATTTTTTAAAAGGTCACATTCCATCATTTTCTCAATATCTTATTGGCTATATAGACTGTCTGTATTCAGGTGGAAGAAAATTATACAAGAACATGAATGCTAGAAAGTGAGCACCACTGAGGACCATTTGAGATACTGGTTGTCAAATTCCTATTTTAAAATTGAAGGAAAATTAAAAATAAATAAAGTTATATTGAGAGTGAAAGTCACTCAGTCATGTCTGACTCTTTCAGACCCCATGGACTATACACTCCATGAAATTCTCCAGGCCAGAATACTGGAATGGGTAGCCTTTCCCTTCTCCAGGGGATCTTCCAAACCCAGGGATCAAACCCAGGTCTCCCTCATTGCAGGTGGATTCTTTACCAGCTGAGCCACAAGGGAAGCCTAAGAATACTGGAGTAGGTAGCCTATCCCTTCTCCAGAGGATCTTCCCAATCCAGGAATCAAACCACGGGGGTCTCCTGCATTGCAGGCAGATTCTTTACCAACTGAGCTATCAGGGAAGCCTCAAAGTTATGTTAATCTATTGCTAAGAGCTCCTTTCTGGTCTTTGGGGAAAACTCATTCAAATGGAGAGCCCTGGGGCATTCCTATTATCTTCATGGTATACTTGCCTTTGTGAGCATCACATTTCTGCCACAGACTGCCTTATTTTTTTGATGAAAAGCATGATGATGGCTCACTGTCTAGGTGTTTGTGTCATTCTGCTCTGTAGCTCTTCACCAGGCCTCCAGCTGGGATCTGTGCCTTGTGCTCTCAGTCGCTTGGTTGTGTCCGACTCTTTGAGATTCCATGGACTGTAGCCTGCCAGTCTCCTCTGTCCATGAAATTCTTCAGGCAGGAATACTGAAGTAGGTTGCCATTTCCTAATCCAGGGTATCTTCCTGACCCAGGGATTGAACCCATGGCTCTTGTGTCTCCTGCACTGGCAGGTGGATTCTTTACCACTGTGCCACCTGGGAATCTGTGCCTGGTATTCAGCATATGGTGAGGTAGTTTAATAGCAAATTTAGCAATATATCCCTGATAGCTCAGTTGGTAAAGAATCTGCCTGCAATCTAGGAGACCCTGGTTTAATTCCTAGGTCAAGAAGATCCACTGGAGATGGGATAGGCTACCCACTTCAGTATTCTTGGGCTTCCCTTGTGGCTCAGCTGGTAAAAAATCCACCTGTAGTGTGAGAGACCTGGGTTTGATCCCTGGGTTGGGAAGATCCCCTGGAGAATGGAAAGGCTACCCGCTCCAGTATTCTGGCCTGGAGAATTCCATGGACAGTCTGTTGAGTAGCACAGGGTTGGACACAGCTGAGCAAATTTCACTTTCAGACATCAGGTAGCTAATGATATGATGTTCTTATATTAGTTATTGTTTAAATGAAAAGGACTCTATGTACAGAATATCATATGTTTTAGGCATTAGAGCCATGTGGCTGTGACCCCATCATCTCTGAATAGTTGGAGTGGATTCTTTTGTTTGACTGACTACATAGATAACGTCACCTGTCTATTGTCATAATAGTGCCATGTGATAGATAACCACAAGTATTCAGTGGCAAGAAACAATATATGCTTATAACTCACTGCCTGGGGTCATCTGAGTGTGGGACAGGAGACTCTGCTGATATGGACTGGGTCTGGTCATACGTCTAGGAACTGGAAGTCTGCTGACTTGTCTAGCTTGGCCTTGTCTGGAAAAGACTGAAAGACACAGCTCGGCTTTCACATCTCTCATTCCCCGGTAGACTAGCATAAGCACGATCCCTCTGTAAAGGTAGAAGCACCAGAAAGCAAACAGAAAGGCACATGAGGCCTTGAGCTTTGGCTCAGAACTTGTACATTATTCCTCTATCTCCTTTTATTAGCTAAAGTAAATGACATAGTTGAATCAGACTTGGAGGATGCTAAAAAATATTATATGGAAAAAGTCATGAGTACAGGGATGAGAGACAAATAGATCTGCAATATACTACAACTATTTTCTCTCTTCTTCCTCAGGACTCCAAGGGTATCACCCTTGAAGCTGTATCTTTTCTCAAATAGAAACCTTCCTAAATAAAGACAGATATTTCTGAAAGTCAAAGTTATTGAGTATGAAGTGGGTAGTACCAATTATGTCAGAGCATGTTGCCTTTCAACCCTCTCCAGCTTTCTTGCCTGGAGAATCCCATGGACAGAGGGGTCTGGCAGGCTACAATCCACAGGGCTGCAAAACTCAGCACAGCACAACACACAGCACGTTGCCTTTAAATTTTTCAAAACTTAGCTCAATTTTTCCACTCATCGATTAGAAAGTGAGTACCTGCAAAAATCTATATGTGCAAACCCAGGATTCCAAGAAGCAAAACTCATGGCAACATGAAAAATGCAAGGCTTCCCTAGTGGCACAGTGGTAAAGAATCTGCCTGCCAATGCAGGGTACCTGGGATTCATTCCTGGTCTTGGAAGATCCCACATGCCTCACGGCAACTAAACCTGTGGATCACAATGACTGAGCCTTTGCTCTAGAGCCCACGTGCCACAAATGCTAAAGCACATGAGCCCTTGAGCCTGTGCTCTGCAACAAGAGAAGTCACCATAATGATGAACCCACAGCCATAACTAGAAAAAAGCTGGCATGGCAACAAACACCCGGCATGGCCATAAGTAAATACATAAATAAATAACTTATAAAGGAGAGAAAAAAATGCAACTTCAATTTTGTCTCTTGTTTATTTAAGATATATTTAGTATAGGTAAATTTCCTCTGCCCATAGATGAAGACTGTCAGATAAATTGTCCCACCTGGAAAAATGTAATAGGAGTATTTGCAGTATCTTAAATTATTGATTAAACACTAAATCCAAGCTATTAACTAAAAATGGGCCTCATATTTTGAAAGAGATAAAAGCATAGAAAATAATATGCTTGAATTCTGCCACCTTCAAATCTCTTCCTATTCTATGTGCTTGACTTTTCCTAACGTAAATTCATGGCTCTTCAGAGATGGCCATTGTCTGGGAATGTTCTCTTGAAATTCCTTGACCCAGGCAAAATTATTAATGTTGTAGGTGATGACTTGTTATACCTCCCTCAGCCTTCAGGAGTTTAAAATCCATCTACAACTTCTTATCATGTCTTTCCATGACCCAACTAGACAGATGAGCCAAGAAAGGCTCTTTTCATGTAGCCATTATCTGGATTATGTAGAACACAAATCCTTTCCTTAAAAAATTCTAAGGGTGCAGTTAGATCCCTAAATATCTACCTCCAGCCTGCTTCCTCAGGATGCTCTCATTTTCTCAAGTGTCTACCAGGACCAGCCTTTTCTGTCTATGACCTGCAGAAAAATGTTCTGAAGCTCTCCTAGTTATCTCCTCATCATTGTGAAATAAAGTGGGGACAAATCTCTCTCCCTTTGTGACTTAGGGATGAGAATTCACAGCATGTCAACCAAAATTTCTAGGAAATTTCTCTACAAATATCTTTTTCTCTCTCTTCTCAACCCATTTATATTCTCAGAGTTGGTGATGGAATCCATGAATCCTGGACTTGGGTTTCAGTGAAAATCTAAATGTTGGCCTAAAATCTTAATGTCTTTTAGGTCTATTTCATGATTTAGTGGAAAATTGAATTTTTGCCTCCTTTGTCTGTACAAGTGTCCACGTAGCGTAGGCTGTTTTGGGTCAAAGTTGGCTGAAAAATGGTTCACCCTATCCTTCGTATTTTAAGTAGTGAAAAATTTGGAGTGAGGGATGCACTGCTGTGTGGTTGTCCCAGTAGAAAACTCCCAAATGATCATGAGTAAATATCTCAAATAGGAGAAGGCACTCAGCAGTTGGTGGCTTTGCACTTCCTAATCTTTTCCTTGGCATCTCCTTATTATCTTTTCCTTTTTGCAATACCTGGGTATTGGTATTTTTCAAAAAAAATTCAAGATAATTCTGATATGCATCTGGATTTTAAAAAGTGATTACAGGTTTTTCTGTTAAATGGTAGCTTTAGTGATATAGAATTTTTTTTTTTTTATTTTCTGTTGACCAATCATGGTACATGGTATAAAGTGAATAATACCATTTATTCTTTGCCTTTGGACTTAGGGTGTCATTTTTTGGTGGGTTCCAACATCTTCCTGTTGATGGTTGTTCAACAGCTAGTTGCAGTTTTGATTCTCTCACAGGAGGAAATGCTTCCTTCTACTCTGCTATCTTGAACTGGAAGCCCTTATTTTCTTATAAGAATTAATTTACCTCTGTATTCCTAGTTTTAGGAATATAATATATTACTTCATTCTATGTTTAAAATAGAGTTCACTGAAGAGGTTAAGGACATGGGCAAATAAAGGCTCTTAAATTCGTTATAATCCCCAAGAAGTACAAGCATCTTCCTGGTGGTAATTCTATGATGACCGACCGTCCAAGTTCTTTATAAAGATCAAACATAGATAATCAAAGTTTTATCATTGGTAAGCAGAGAATATCAGAGGATTTCAACCTTTTTGATCTCACATTGTTTTGAGCTTAGAACATTAAGCTTTCAAATGAGAAACTTTGCATTGAAGACCAAAGAGGGCAGAATAAAGACCCTGTTACATCATACTTGAGAGATGAGTGCAGGGCACTGGCTTTTGGGCAGTCCCTTTACTTTTTAATTGGTTAAAATGTCCAAAACTTAGCTGGGATCTCTTACTGGGGATACTAAAACCATTCTGTAGGAAACCTGTCTGCCTCCCATGAAATGAGCTAGCTTGCTCTGAACTACATACTTTGTAGCTGAAACCTTTAGTGTCCTGTGGTTCTTGAACAAATATCCCAGGACACTGGAATGATGACTCAACTTTATGGATCTCATCATTTCAGAGGAAAACGGCAGAATACTATTATAAACTCAAGTGGCAGGAAAACTGCCAAGCAAACAAACACACTGTGCTTTAAAAAATCTGTGGCAAATGTGTTTATTTTTCATCATTGTATTTATCATCAGTTGATATTTATCTGACAACCCTCGTTTTCTTTTACAGTTATATTTGCTAGGATAAAAAATCCATTTTGCACCAGACACGTTTGCCCATGTCAAGCATATCTTTTCTGCTTATGATTACATTCTTCCTATATGAGTCCCTGAAGTGAATATGGACATCCAAGGCACTGAGCACCTTTGGAACTTTAATAGTCACCGAGTCTCACTGAAGATAAGCTAGATACCTGAATTCAATACTCCATCAGTTGCACCTATGGCTCTTTGATTTATCATAACTGAACTACAACAAGGAGTTCACAACTGACCTCATTAGGATCTCCTGTTACCTGCTGACAGGAGTAAGAATGAATTGCCTCCTCACCCCATTGCTTCTCCTCACCCCACTGCTGTATCTCTCACTCCCATTAGAGCTCCTTCTGCTTATTTCTGCCCCTCCAGGTCCTCAGCCTTGTAGAGATTCCACTTATTTAGGGCAAGGAAACGTTTCCAAAGAATGGTACTAGTTTGGCCTTATCTTGGGGCCAGGATTTCATAAAGCAAGCACAGAACACTCCCACAACTGTGTGGACCATTGTGATATTCACCTAACAATTTAGGTTCCAGTACCACTCTAGTTTTTCATTCCCCCATCATACACTGTCGTTCTATTCTATTCCTCTAGTTCTGCACACCAGCCAGCCTGTTGAATATCGGTCAATCTTCTGAATATATTTTCCCTTCATCTTCCTTTGTTTCTTCCTATTTTACCATAGCCTCAACTTATCTCTTTTCTTTTCTCAAGTGAGAAGTCCAGTTTAGACTCCAATTTATTTGTGAAGTCTTTCATCACTTCTTCCATTTCCAGTTATTTCCATGATCTTATATTATTTCTTAGATTGTTTCCGTGATTTTATATTTACACAGTGTGATAGAATCTGTTAAATAAAACCTATTGTGATCTAACATTTTGCTGTTCAGAACTATGAATTCATGTGAGAAAACACAAATCCATGTGGTCATTTTAATAGGACCTAAAATGGGAGCTGAAACCCTCACAAACACACTATTTTAGATAGTGTATTATTATTCTAGATTTTAGTGATGGTTTAGTCGCTAAGTAGCATCCAGCTGTTGCAACCCCATGGACTGTAGCCTGCCAGGCTCTTTTGTCCATAGAATTTTCCAGGCAAGAATACTGGAATGGGTTGCCATTTGCTTCTCCAGGGTGTCTTAACCCAGGGATCAATCCTGGGTCTCTTGCATTGCAGGTGGATTCTTCTTTATTTATTTATTTATTTATTTTTGTATTCTGGAATTTAATGAGCATTCATTTTCACCTTGTTCAATTATCTTCCACCAGACGCCCCCACCCCCACCNGGAGTAACAATCTCGGTGAATTAAGGCAGGAGGTCAGATTCTTCTTCATGATTGTTCCATTGAATGCAGGTCTGCTGACTTTTCCTATCTTCTTCCTTGGGGTGCTCTCTTGCCTCCATGGTCAGCCTGAGCCTGTGGGGTCCACCTGTAAATTTACTTAGTTTTGAATCAAACCTTTCTCACAATAACTCTCATTGTCTGGAAGTACCTATCTCACTTATCAGGAGAATATCTAAGTTTCTCTTTTTTCCAACCCTGCCACTACTTGCCTTCCCTTCCCTTCTCTTTTTATTTTCTCCACTTAAGTTGCAAAGAGAATATCTTGTCCAGTGCATCAAGTGATCCAGGAACTCAATCTCATGATCTCTAATTCAGCTATCATTCCATCTCACTTGTCTCCTTAGAGTTTCTCGCAGGTGGATTCTTTACCAACTGAGCCACCAGGGAAGTTGATTCTAGATTCAGTTCAGTTCAGTCGCTCAGTCATGTCCGACTCTTTGTGACCTCATGAATCGCAGCACACCAGGCCTCACTGTCCATCACCAACTCCCAGAGTTCACCCAAACTCATGTGCATCAAGTTGGTGATGCCATCTCATCCTCTGTCGCCCCCTTCTCCTGCCCCCAATCCCTCCCAGCATCAGAGTCTTTTCCAATGAGTCAACTGTTCGCATGAGGTGGCCAAAATATTGGAGTTTCAGCTTTAGCATCAGTCCTTCCAATACACCGAGGACTGATCTCCTTTAGAATGGACTGGTTGGATCTCCTTGCAGTCCAAGGGACTCTCAAGAGTCTTCTCCAACAGCACAATTCAAATCATCATTTTTTTGGCACTCCGCTTCCTTCACAGTTCAACTCTCACATCCATACGTGACCACTGAAAAAAACATAGCCTTAACTAGATAGACCTTTGTTGGCAAAGTAACATCTCTGCATTAGTTAGCTATTAATCTGGGTCTTTGCTTCAGGCTGCAATTTCTTGAAATATGATTCACTGCTGCTTCACCACTTGGTATTTGATCATCATTTTAAATATCTACAGTAATGCCACTCATATCCTGCTATCTCTTTGATATGCTTCTCAGATGCTATGCTTAGATAGCAAGGTCAACCACGGGAGTGGAAATCATGCAAGCTGCTGATCAGACTCTGGGACAGGAGGGCCCAGCTCCTTGCAAATGCCATCTGTGAAATGAGGGTGTGCAGATAGAATTCTTTTAAAGTGTTATCTAGGTTGAGCACTCAGTGAATCATTGCTTCATTCTAATGACTGGAAAATATGCCGGAGAGGACAATGTGCTGAGGGAAGACCAACTCTTCTCACTATTCTTGTTTGGTTCATGGTGTTTTGGATAGAGCTGCCATAAGAAGAGACTTGTGGTATTGATTTTTACTGCCATGATCAAATGAAATGATGCATGCAAAGCACTTGGTCAAGCACTTGAAAAATAATAATAATTTTTGTTGCTATTATCATGATGTTCATCACGTAAGTAATTTTTTAAGGAATATTTTTTTGCAAATATCACTGAGGTTGATCTTTTTATGGAGGGATAGAGGAAGAAAAGAACTACCTAGAAGGTAAAATTTTTTAAAGCCTATCTCTGGAATCCAGTCACATATAATAAAATCCCTAGATTGAAAATCGCTTCCCGAAAGAAAGCTCTTCCTCTCCAATCTCATCCAGGTCTCCCATCATACATGCCAATGAATTTGCTACTCTGCCTTCAACGTGCTTTCAAGGTTGGAATCATTCCTTTGCAACATTTATTTTGTTATTTCCACTTATTTTTTATTATCTATCTCCTCCAGAAAGTTTTAGTCTTGAATAAAAATCACTGTGTGAGTCTAAGTTGTGGTGTCCCCATTTCTTGCCTCCATGAAATGCTTAGTAAATGACTATCGAATGTGTGGATAAGAGAAGTTTGAAGTCCCCTGATCATTGAACAATCACCCAGAATCAGAAGCTCTGAATTTTAGTCCTGACTTTAATAATAGCTCTCCATATCACCTAAAATAAGCCTCTATAAATATTAATATTTTAACCAGATGGTTTGTGCTAAATCAGTGGTTTTAAACCCTGCTTGTACATCATAATCCCCTAGAGAGATTTTTAAAAGCATTAATTTTAGGCTCAATCCCAATTGAATTAGATTATCTGTGGACAAGGCTTTGGCACTGATCTGGACATATTTTAAGCTTCCCAGATGTTTTTAATGAACATCCATCCAGGTTTGAAAAATCATTGTAGTATATTAATGAAATTTCTTCCAAGTCAAAGTTATTTTTTGCTTACATTTTTGAAGACAGGCTCTTCTATGAATTTATATGAGCCTTTGGAGTAATTCTTTGTCTGCAGCAGGATCTCAGTAAATGTTTGTTGCTGCTGAACTAGCAGAGAGTTCTACTAAGGTCATGAATACTAAATGTGGGCAATTAATCATTAATATTAAATATGACTGGTATGATGTGCTCCTCTCTCATTTTGTAGTATGTTCAGGAAAAGAACATACTAGGTGGAAATAAATTGGTGGAAATAAATTGGGAAACTCTCTAGCAATGACAAGCAACTTGTGGTGCCTGTACTGAAGATAATTAGATGTTTCTACATAAACCTAGAAATCACTTACTGAACTCTTGATATATACAAGGCAGAATTTTAGAAATGCTTCATCAAATCCTAATAAACACCTTACAATAGGTGCTGTCCTTATCCAGATGAAGGAAATGAGGGACAAAAAGGTTAAGAACCTAGGAAGTAGTGGGTTAGATTTGAACTCAGTTTTCTCAGAGATGGGGCTTATCCACCATTATTTTAAGGCAGTGCAATTTCATAAAGTACTTAAACCTAGTCAGAGCAAAGTAACTGTTCTTTCACGACAATCACTTTTGAAGTTAAATATATGACCTTCTGAAAAGATGGCATTTTAATTCAAATAGTTTATTCTTTGTTCAACTGAGATTTCTACTCTGGACACCATAGAATCAGTGTCAGACATTATTTTTTTGGGCTCCAAAATCACTGCAGATGGTGACTGCAGTCATGAAATTAAAAGACGCTTACTCCTTGGAAGAAAAGTTATGACCAACCTAGATTAGTATATTCAAAAGCAGAGACATTACTTTGCCGACTAAGGTCTGTCTAGTCAAGGCTATGGTTTTTCCTGTGGTCATGTATGGATGTGAGAGTTGGACTGTGAAGAAGGCTGAGCGCCGAAGAATTGATGCATTTGAACTGTGGTGTTGGAGAAGACTCTTGAGAGTCCCTTGGACTGCAAGGAGATCCAACCAGTCCATTCTGAAGGAGATCAGCCCTGGGATTTCTTTGGAAGGAATGATGCTAAAGCTGAAACTCCAGTACTTTGGCCACCTCATGCGAAGAGTGGACTCATTGGAAAAGACTCTGATGCTGGGAGGGATTGGGGGCAGGAGGAGAAGGGGACGACAGAGGCTGAGATGGCTGGATGGCATCACTGACTCGATGGACACGAGTCTGAGTGAACTCCAGGAGTTGGTGATGGACATGGAGGCTTGGCGTGCTGTGATTCATGGGGTCTCAGTGTCGGACACGACTGAGTGACTGAACTGAACTGAACACAACGACTTCAAGTGATCAAGCCTCATCTCTGGCCCTGGATCAAATTCCTCTCCTCTGGAGGCCACAAATCCCAGCATTGCATATGGCTCGTAGCAGCAACCTTTCAGTATGAGGACGTGGAGAACATTTGGGAACCTCTTTAGAAGACTTCCTGCCACACAAGGAAATGCCCATGAAGAATGTGCATATGGCTTTACCTACAGCTGTGGCTGGGGATTTATTATACCTGGATATTGCATAAGCATGGACCCTTTGATGGTGTCATGCGAGTGTATGTTTCTCGGTTCTTTGTCTCGTCACAACAAAGATTTGGAGTGACAGACATTAAAGCCCCCTCAGGGAGTCACAGCTCTCAGGTCTTGGATAGACTGTGTTATAGCTCTCAGGTCTCGAATGGACCATGTTATAGCTCTTAGACAAATCAGTGTTACAGCTCAGTGTTACAGCTCTATTTTATTTAAAAGATAGCAGGGAAATCCATCTTCGAGGTGTGAGGGCAAAGACATGAAGAGAAGAGCACCCCAGCAGGCTGGAGAGAGAGAGCAAGCTAGCTTTGGCTCCTCTTTTTATATGTTTATCTTTCCACGGGCCTGTCCTCTATAAATTGGGCCAACCAGGAGTGTTGTTTGTTTTACCTGATGTCCTCACTCCTGTCCTTGGACCTTCTTTTGTTCTATTTTCGTGGGCTTTTCCCTTCCTTGTCTTTTAGCCATTGCCATTTTGGACTCCTTTTCCCTATTCTACCTACCTAACAATGCCATGGTTATGATAATGAAGGAGGAAACAGACAGAACAGGCTCTATCTTGAAAGCAGGACTTCATCTTGGGCTGGACTGTGAACTTTGAGCTATATACCCAGTATCTATGGAAAGGACATGCCAACTGGAAAACCAGGCCCCTGGAAGGGAGAGCCCCAGAGCTCATACCTAGTCTCTCAGTCACCTAAAAGAATACCCTAACTGTCTGTATAACCAAAAACAATCATACATTCTATTATGCTTATTGGGGTATGACAACAGGCCTATTGATAATAGTCCACTGTTAACTACCTAGGCTTAAGGCATATGAATCATGGGTCAACTTTGATTGTATCTTTCTTTTCCTTTGTTCAGACTAGTTTCAGGGAACTTGGGGAGGTGGGTTTGGGCACGCACACTTAGGATATATAAGGTTTTCACAAAAACTGGTTGGGGTCCTTGACTAAGAGGAGTCCCTGCCTTGGGCCCACCAGTGTAATAAACTGCACTCCATTATCTATATTGTCCTCTGAGTGAGTTTGATTCCTGGAATGCATGGCTACAGCAATGCCATCTAAAAAAACTCTGGATAATGAAGTTTTATTGCTCTAAATCACTTACACTTCATTTATGTAAATAAGTACTTCCAGAATTAGGATAAGTCCTGAGTTAGGTTGGTACTTTTATTTCAAACTACAGCACATGTTAGAATCATTGTCCTCATTCAGGTTGTCTCCAGATGCAACATAGCATAATGACATTATAAACCAACTTCATGGAGGAGATGTGTCAACATTGGTTGATGCCATCCTTTTCTGAAAGTATTGAATAATTTCATTTTGTCAAAATAGTCTAAAAGAAACATCTACTTACAATATTTAATAAGAACCTTCAGTCTATTCACTTTATGTTTTTTATTCACATTTGGGAAATTATTCAGGAGAGGGGACATGCAGGTGTGAGGTGTTAAGCACCATGCAAAAGGCACTTTGCAAATGTTATTTCATGTAAATTTCACAGAAAGGTTTTGAGATGAGTACAACAATGTAATTCATAAATAAGTAATATGAGGGAGCTAGGACTTCAACCTAGTTCTGTTTGACTTTAGTTCCATGGTAACTTTGTTACCCCTTGCCACTGTGTTACTTAAATTCTGACTGCTATTTAGTCTCTAAGTAGTGTCCAACTCTTTGTAACTCCATGGTAGCCCACCAGGCTCCTCTGTCCTTGGGATTTCCCAGGCAAGAATACTAGAGTGGGTTGCCATTTCCTCCTCCAGGGGATCTTCCCTACTCAGGGATTCAACCCATGGTTATTGATTAGCAGGAGGATTATTTACCACTGAGCCACCTGGGAAGCCCTAAATTCTGACTATCTCCTGATAATTTGTCCCATCTTTTCCCTGAACTCTTTTCAACCCCAGCTAACTGCAAAATAATGGTCAAAATATGACAATCTTTTACTTTGTGCTCCAAAAATGATTATTGAGTTTTTATATTTCTATTTCCATATGTTCAATCTGAGGATTTTAAACCACTCAATAAAACATGAGCCACTACCAGTGTATTTCCTTCTGAAGGATGATCATGGAAATATTCTAATTGCCTTAATGTTCCAAATGCCTTAAGACTTGAATTTATAAAAATTTCTTCATAAGGAAGAATGGATGATGCTTCCTATGATTACCACATGAAGGCTTTTCTTTTATCAAACAACTAAGAATTGCATCATATGCATGTTTTTTGTATCTTGATTTTAAATTGCTACCTTAGAAAATCACAATTCTGCTTGAGTTATTGATATCCAACAGAATATGAATTTTCATTGTGGCAGTTAATCTTTGTATCTTTCTGGAAGGTATGACATAGTATGTGGGATAACATGGAGCAGCTTCACCCAGAACCCACACCAAGACTTGGTGCCCTGGCTACTGAGAGTCCTATTGGTAGTTGATCTTAGCTATCAGACCCTTTATGGAATGCCTCAGTTGCATAATGTTACAGGGAAGAATCTGTTTTTCTTTAACCTTTGCTTCTTTTACTTTTTGTTTCTTTTATTTTAACCTTTGTTTTGTTCACTGAACATATACTATCTATACCTAATGTCCTGCCTCGGGCAATCCTGACCCTTTGCCTAAATGTTAACACATCCCCTCTCTGAGGTTGACCATTCTGGGAGATATTTGCAAGATTAATGGCCTTTTAAATTTACTTCCTCATGTATCCCCTCTGTGTTCTATAAAAGAACTTGGCCTCCAGACCTGACAAGATGGTTATGTTGAGACATTAGTGTGCTATCTTCCTTGTTTGCCAGCTTTCTAAATAGTCATATTCTTTGCCTCTACATCCCATCTCCGAACTTATTGGCCTGTTTGCAGTGAGCAGAGCCAGCTTGGACTCTGTAATAATAAGGCAGCTTTGTTTCTTGCCACACTTTCCCAAAGGTGATCGCATTTCATGACTGATCAAAGTAGGTGGTATAAAGGTCATCTATTCAGTGCAAAGGAGGATAATTGATGGGCCATTTCAGTGCCAGAGCTCCCCACAGAAGGAACTGAGACTGTACATCCTGCATTGTAATTCAGTTCCTGCCTCTGTCCAATCCTGCTTTCTCCTCCTTTCATTCCAGGTGTTGAGCATAAGACCATGCCTGAATAAACGTCCTGAACCCCACATTGTGTCTCAGAGTCTGCTTTCCAGGAAACCCAAGTCATATCTATTTCAGATATTTATTATCTCGAGACATCATTCTTTCTGTATCTAACATACCACACAGATAATTTTTGGAGCACGGCCTTCCTTTAAAATTCAGAAAAAGTAGGGAAATTTGCTAAAGGAGAATTTTCTTAGCTTCTTAGATGTTAGCTCCTTCTTGGCTTTTTTTTTTTCCTTCTTTCCCTGTCTCAGTGTAAGAATTGACTTCAATTTTCTGCCCCGTCTCTGGATCCCAACTTCTCTTGTTTTATAGGAAATTTTATCCCTCAAAACCCAATACTCTTCCTCACCCTTCCTCGTGTAATTTTAACAAGCCAAGAGTTGAAAATCAAAACAAAAATACACATGCCAACTTTTTCTGTAATGTATCATCTCTTCCCTTTTTAAAGCAATTTTCTTGTTAAAAAATAAGAGAGTAGAGCTGACAAGTTGTTTGCATTTCTTTCCAACACATCTTCAACTCTCTCATCTGCCCACATTTCTCACTCTGATATTAACAATAATTTCCTTGTGACAACATTTAGTGGATGTTTCTTGACCTTATAGTATTGACCCTTTGGGCCATATTGCTAATATTGTATTTGGAAATTCTATTCTCTATTTATTTTTGTCACAGGACTATGTCTGACTATCCTTTCTCTTTCTCCCTCTTATCTTTCTCATTACATATAATTGTTTCCCATTATTCTATGCTTGGCCTCCAATCACTTTAAATACTCTCTCTGGGTAATCTTAGATTCCTTGCCCATGGCATCAAATAATACCTGTATTTTGATGATTCCCAAATCAATATCTTTCTTGAATCTTCTCTTCCCTTTCTTCCTTTCCCCATCTCTTTCTTTCTTTCATTCACTTTTTTTTTTTTGGTTTGTTTGTTTATATTATCTCCATCTAGATGGCCTCAAAGTCAATGTGCTCAAAATTTCTTCTTCTAAAAACTTGACCTTCTGCTGCGTTTCTCATCACAGTGAAAGGCAACATTTTTAAGCCATATGCCCAATCCATAAACTTGGCAATGAATCCTCAGTTTTTTTCCTTTTCTAACTTTTCTGCCAAACCCTATGTACTCTGCTTAATTTGTCTCTCTTAAACTCATCAACTTTTCTCCATCTCCACTTCCACTATCTAAATTCATGTCCTAATCTTCTTTGTCATGGATTATTGCCATGGTAACCTAAGTAGTCTCTCAGGCTCAAACCCAGCCCCAAACCCAGCCCCAATATGTTATTCTCTGCTCTGTAGTGAGAATGACTTAATAGCCCTCATAATAAACTGCTAAATCCCAAGTATTACAAAAAAAATTATTGATCTGGTTATTCATCTTCAAGTGTCATCTTTCACTTCTCCTTACTATTCTTTATTTTATGGTTTCCTGACTAAATAAAAAGTTCTAGGTTTGTGTGTATGCTTCTCCCTCTGCTGCCATGCTTTATTCCTTTCTCATCCCTACCTGGTTAACTCCTGCTCATCATGTAAGAGTTAACTCATGTGGTCACCTCTCCTGGGAAAGCATCACAGGCTCCTGCATCTGGGATTAGTACTGCTTCTAGGCACTGCTGTAGTGCTTGATGGACTGCCAATACTGGTTTGGGTTGAATTGAATCTGCCGTTAGGTATTGTAGTTTTTTCCCTTCAAGTAGTTTCAGGTGTGAAGGAGGTTTGCAAATTGTTTTCCAAGCTCTTCCTTGCACACTAGAGATTAAATGGCTCATAAACTTAGATGGATAGGAAATCAAATTATGCATATAGATATTGAATAGTCATGTTCCTGTGAAGTTCTATTACAGTGGGTACAGATTGTTTGAAGTGATAGGAATCATTTAGGTTTGTCATATGACAATTATTTAATTATGAAGAAATTTCTGATTTCACCATCTTCATTAACTTCACCTAAATAATCCTTTTCAATGACCAATTAATATATCTTCATTATTTTCAGGGATACTGAGCATTCAGTCATAAGGGTTCATATTGCATTTAAAGAGACTCTAAGTCTGCTTTTTAGAATACTGCAGAAGGAAATTGTTACTTTACTTGGAAACGTACAGCTAAGATGAAATAGAAGATTCTAACATATATATAAGAAATATTATAATTTGAAATACACTTTTCTGGATTATTTAAAATTTCTTTGTGCATTTTGACTAATAGACTTGTCCTTTGCTTATCTGTTACTAAGTGGGAATGTAAATATAAATTCACTTGATTTTACTAAGAACTTTTATGTGTCAGCTACTCTACTAAACAGTTAACATGTAATAATCCATTTATTTCTTACAATAACTCCATGAGGATTCCAGAGCCTCATCATTTTTCCAAAAAAGAAATGGAAATTTAGAAATACCAAGTACTTCCCCAAAGTTACACAGATAACTAAACAAAGGAGTTGGGACTCAAGGACAGATCTATCTGATTATAAAGACCATGCGTTGAAGCAGTTGACTAAACTGACCTGTGTGTCCTTCACAAGTTTATAGACATTTGGTTTTCCTATCAGTTGACCTTGACTTCCTAGCACTGTCACTTTTGAAAATAAATATGGCGTGCTCCTCTTTCCTAATATTTTAAGATCGGTGCTTATTCATGCTCCATAGAACAAAAAGTTCCTAAACTTTCAAAGGGTCATGTATAAGAGGAGAGACCACATTCTTTAGTCCATTATGAGTTGAATATTTGGATAAACTCTGAATTTGGGACTTGTGCGTGAATTGCACTCCTCCAAAATATATGTTCAACACCTAGTCCCTAATAACCTGAATGTGACCTTGCTGCTGCTACTGCTGCTAAGTCACTTCAGTCGTGTCCAACTCTGTGCGACCCCATAGATGGCAGCCCACCACACTCCCCTGCCCCTGGGATTCTCCAGGCAAGAATACTGGAGTGGGTTTCCATTTCCTTCTCCAATGCATGAAAGTGAAAAGTGCAAGTGAAGTCACTCAGTCATGTCTGACCTTCAGCGAACCCATGGACTGCAGCCTTCCAGGCTCCTCTGTCCATGGGATTTTCCAGGCAACAGTACTGGAGTGGGGTGCTATTGCCTTCTCCAGAATGTGACCTTACTTGGTGATAAATGAAATATTTCCTGCCACATCAGTAAACAAAGGATGTAACAGTCATCAGTGATTGCAGCCCTCCAATGTGAGCCAGTGAGCCCTGAGGATACACATGGAGGAAGAAATACCTGCCATCTAGCAGCCATCAGACTGTAGCCTCTCCCTATGATGACCCTTCAGGAAACTCAGAATATGAAAACACAGGATACTGGCCCCAGATAGATGAAATGCATAGCTAAGGAATAATTTTGGTGAGCCCAGATTCTTGCATGCATTGTTAAGTACTAAATTCCTTAACTTGGGATTTTTTTTTTAATTAAAATTAATCTTTTGATGTTCCCAACTACCTGTCCTATGTTGCAAAACTGCTATAGATCCAAGCTCCCTGCTCTCTTCCTGGGAGCAGTTCTCTCAGGGTTAGTTGAGGTGCAGGCTTCTAGGCTTGAAGTCTTAAAAATTACCACCAAATAAAACATAACCCTCAACTTTTAGATTGTGAATATTTTTAAAGTCGATATTAGAATTAGAACTTTGCAGATATAATCAAGTTAAAATAAGGTCATGACCAATTAGGGTGGATATTAGCCCAATATAACTGATGTCCATATAAGAAAAGAAGAGACACAGAAACACACAGGAAGAAAGCGTGTGACTATGGAGGCAAAGATTCGAGTGCTCTCCAAGTCAAGGGATGCCAAGCATTGCTGGTGATACCAGAAATGAGGAGAAAGGCATAGAACAGATTCTCCTCTAGAGTCTTCAGAAAGCATGTATCTGTGGATATCTTGATTCTGAACTTCTGATCTCCAGAACTGTAGGAGAATAAATTTGTGTTTAAATCCATCTAATTCATGGTAGTTTGCTATGGCAATCCTGAGAACCTAGTATAGGACTCTTCCCTGTCAACAATCTATGACTTTTAAAATCTGTGCATCTTATATGTATAATCTGTTTGGAGGTTTAAGAGTGGGAAGAAAACACTTTTTTTTTTCCATGAAGAAAGCAAAAGTTAGTAAGCAATTAGATTTCATTATTTCTTCTGAAAGAAGCTACAACATGTTAAGGGGATCGATTTCATCACATATATACTCAGGAGCAAAAATTATCTGCAGTTGCAGTGAAGCGAAATTCGCCGTGGATTAAAAATGATGTACCTATATAGCATAAGAGATCTATTAAATTGAATAAATGCAAGTAACAAGCACTGTTTGCTAGGAAGATTGAACACTGTTTACTGAAAAAGTGAAATGTACACATATAGGAGGAAGGGTTGATATCAGAGTTAAAAATAAGTCTGATGAGAGGAGCTGCAATTAGAATGCTGACATTTGCAATTCAAGTGGTCCCTGTGATGGCTAGCGGCTGCCTCCCGGATTGATGGGGGCCAGCAGTGGTGGGTTTCTCAGCAATGGAGAGGAAATATAAATTATAGACTGCGGGTGAAAAGAAGAGAATTTCTTTTCACTTGAAATTGAGCTGATGAATCTCTGGGGAATTTTTTAAATGATTAAGGTTTTGAGAAGAAGCCATAAGACTTGTTTTCTCATAGCACAATGGATGACAGCAGCTTCATCAATACCCATTCTAATCACACTAATTGACCTGTCTCAGGCCTCCAAAGTCCCAACAGTAGTCACACCCTAAGTCTCCAAAGCCATAGCATCTACCACCATGGGTCCAAAGTATCAATAGTTTCCAAAATAGCTGCAGCATAGAGTCTTTGGAGATGAGGGTGGTGTAGGAAGTCAGTGAAGAGTACCAAGAGTGGCTGTAGGAAATTCCAGGACTTCAATTTCTAACTCCATATACTAGTGTTAAGATGATAGCTAATTTTGGTGCATGTGAGTGAAAAATGTTAAGTTGCTCTTGGAATCCTTGTGCAAAGTTAGAATTTCTTGAACAATTAGAAAAAAAAAACATGGTTTTAGAAATCACTGTTTATCCTTTAACTCAATATAAAAAAAATCTATAACCTATATAGGAATCTAGAGATTCATATATAAACTAAACATATTCCTTTTCCAAGCTGGGAAATTTAGCTAAACACAGGAATATGGCTGCTATTTCCTTTATACTCAAAGCAGCTGTGGTCTCTTTATGGCAGCAGAATGATGAGCAAATACAGTTTTTCTCACACTGCTCCTTAATACTCTCTCAAGACATCAATGAAAACAGTCATCTCAGATGTATTGCGATGTTCTTCAGCTGAGATTGTTGGATTTCATTTATGTTTAAATACTATCCTCAAAAATAATGATTCTAGCTCCACACAATAGAATTCAGAGGTGTTACATTTTTAAATGTACAGAAAAAAAAAAAAAAAGAAGAGAATACAATATCTAGCATTTCTAAGCTAAGATGTTGGGAATACATAGCCTCTGTAAGAAGCTTAAAGTTGAAATAAAAACAAAGTGATTTAACCCAAGATCCATGAGAAATACTCAGGGATTAGGGCATGCAGAAGCTAGATACACATTGATGTGTGTATTAAGGTCCCTGCAGTCAAAATGCATAGTTGCCAACATCAGGCTGTGAAACATAGCACTTATGAATCTTCAAGATGACAGGCTGTATCAGAGTTTATGTGGATTTTCATTATTGCTTATGTGGCTCGTGGATAAGTGTATGAAAAACAATTTCTCAGCATGGAAATATTCAATCATGTAACAAGAAGGTAATAACAAAGTTTTGTTGCTGTTGTCATTATAAGGAACCAATCAGAAAAAGTTGAATGATAGGAAATGTATTTTTGAGCAAGAATTCTGCTGGTAAGTAGCCTCTCTCCTGGGGAAAACACCATTCTAATCTTCAGAAAGCCTCCCTAACCACAGCAGTAGAGGGAGGGAAGGTTTCCCTGAAGAACCTGTAGCAGGCAATTTTTAAAGCTTTTTGAGCAGAGTGATCACCTTTGCATTCCAGCATTGCTCAGAGTCACATGGTCCAAGATAATGGAAATCAGAGTAATAAAGAGCTCTGGAGATCTTATGAATTGATGCTGCTTGAAAACTAAGGAGGTGCTTGAGAATGCATCTTTAAGTGTGTCAGAAGTGATATGAAGCATTGGTTGGTTTAATGAGGACTGATGTGAATAAATTTAAAACATAAGACATGGTATTTTGAAGAGGCATGATGAATGATCAAGAGGAGGCACTCAAAGAAATGAATCCTTAAAAACCAGCACAGTGACCCTTATCCTAGCTACCATTGGCTTGGATGTTCACTAATTTCCCAGAATATAGAACATGAACCTAACATGTTTTAAATATACATTTCGTTAATAGCTAATGATGTTGAGCATCATTTCACATGCTTATTAACAAGTTGTATGCTTTCTTTGACTAACTATCATTCAGAAGTGCTGTCTACTTTTTAATTGTGGGTTTTTGAACTGTTGAGTTGTAACAGATCTTAAAATATTCTGATTACAAGTTCTTTATGGGCTATTTGGATTGTAAATATAATCTCACATCCTAGTTTCTCTTTTCACTCTCTTGATGTTGTCTTTCAAAGCAAAAAAGCTTTTAATTTTGATGAAATCCAATTTATTTAGTTTATTTTGTGGCTTGTGCTTTTGGTGTTGTATCTAAGAAATGATCGAAAAATCCAAGGTCATGAAGATTTTTGCCTATGCTTTCTTCTAAGAGATATATATACCTTTAGCTCTAACATTAGATCTTTGATCCATTTTTAGTTAATTCTTGATAAGGTGAGAGATATGAGACAGAGTCCAACCTCATCCTTTTGCAGTTGCTTCAGTACCATTTGTTGAAAAGCCTACTATTTCCCAGAAGGTCTTGGCATTCTTATTTTGAGTCAAGTGACATGAATGCAAAGGTTGTCTTAATTCATTTCAGCTTTGAAAGTCTAAAGTTCAAATTCTTATCTTAATATCATTGAAATCAGATATGACTGATATGCAAGGTAAGATTCATATTGAGGCAAATCCTAGCTGTGAACTGGTGAAGCCAAGAGAATTATGTTTGGTTCCAAAATACCATGGTGGAACAGGCACAGGATAGATATTCCTATTCCAAAAGAAATAAATAAGAAAGACATAAGGGGCACAGGCCCCAAATAAATACAAAACCTAACAGGGCAAACAACATTAAACCGGAAGACTCAAGAATAATCCTTTCTGGCTCAATGCTCTGCCCTCTGAACTAAATAGTATGATGGCCCCACCTCTGGTGCTCTCCCAGGCTATTTTCTCTCTGGTTGGCTCTGCCCCGGGTCTGCTAGGTGAAGCCCAATTTCAGCTCTTGGCAGGGGCCTTTGATACACTGGGCAGGAGCATTCTGGCCTGCTTGAACTAGAAAGGAACTAGCTTTATCCTGACCTTTTGCACTATGGGTCAGTTTCCCATAACACGTTCCTTTTTCCTGTCTGAGACCTCATCAGAATGGTGTCTACCATCCATATTTCTACCAACATTCTGTTCATGATTACTTGTTTTATCTAAGAAGACAGAAACTCTCTCTACAACTGTCTGCTTTTCATTCTGATTTCTCATCAGAATTGTTTGCAATGATCCATTTATAACAATGTAGGATTTTCTAGCATGCATCTCAAAACCCAAGTCCAAAGCCACCTCCATATTTTTAGATATTTGTTATAGCCCGCACATTGACTTTTGGTATTAGTTTGTGTCAGTCCATTTGTGAGGCTGTAACAAAAGTACCAGGACTGGTGGTTTGAACAACAAGTGTTTCTTTCTCACAGTTCTGGAGGCTGAAAGTCCAAGATCCAGAGGCCAGCAAATTTAGTGTTTGGTGAGGACTGCCTTCCTGCTTCATAGATGGCCATCTTTTTGCTGTGTCCTTTCATGGTAGAATGGGTGGGAGAGCTCTCTGAGGTCATTTTTATATGGGCACTAATCCTACTCATGATGGCTTCATCTTTATGACGCAGCCACCCCCTAAAGACTCCACCATCTCATTTGTGAATAGGATACCAACATGAACTTGAGGGCCACATACATTTAGTCCATAATATTCTCTTTCATACCATCAGTGGGGTTTTCTCTTTGGCTCAAATGCATCTGTCTCTCTTTCTTATTTTATTTTTTTCCCTTTGTCTAGGTACCTGCATCCACATCTGTCTATTTTACTCATTACTTCTTCTGGGGAGACATTTCTATCTTCACAGAATACTTTGGATGACTTCATTTCCTATAGATTCCTATGAAGTTTTTCCTTTATTATTTGTTTTATTTCCTTTATGTCCTGGTAACTCATTTGTCTTTATAGATGGAATGCATTCTCCACAAATGTGTCCCAGAACACTATGCACTGTGTATCCATCCCAGACGTATTGACAAATTTTAATTTACAGAAAATCTTTATGATAATCTTAACTGAGGATATGTTTTGACCTTGTCATGTCTATTAAATGAATCATTGAGTCATCACATGTTCTACAAACACAAAATTAGTGAGTAAAAATGGGCTAGAAAATTCTCAATACCCTTATTTGTGAAGTGACATTCTAATAATCTTTAGAGAGCCTGGTCCCTGTAAAGTCTATCATGACAATCCCAAGAAAGGTTGACTTTCTTTATTGGTACTCCCTGTGAAAACCACTCTTTTGCCACTTAACATACATATTTGCAATCATTTTTATACATACATGCTTCTGAGGGGCATATGGCAGTATCATGTGCTATTCATATTTCTGATCTATATCCTGGTACTGGATCAGACATGATGTGAAAACATATTTTAAAAAAATGAATGAATAAATCAAGGAACTATAATGTTATAATATTGAAATCCAAAAATAACACAGATCATTCATTCACATAAACTTGAAATCCAAGAAACAAATTATGATTATCCCAAGAAGGATTTATCATGTTTTTGGCCAATCATATACAAATTAAAATAATTTTTATAGTTTATTATGCATTTTTCAATTTTATCTAGATGATAAGATGGTAGACTGTAAGGGAATTGAATCCTACTTACTGACATAATGTTTGATTAAGTAGAAGTGGAATAAACTGCTTATCAGAGTTTTTGAAAATAAAATGGCTGATATTCAATACCATTTCAACAGGAAATTCACATTCCATTGCTTAAAGTCAGATGCATTTATATATAGCATCAGACTTCACCACAAACAACTGACCTTATCATATGGCTAATGTCTTGAAATCTCAGAATTATTTTTGGCCATTTTCTGTTTGCTACCCCTACTTCCTCTAACATCTGAGTCCTGTTAATTTATTGTCTAAGTCTTTCCATTCTTCTTGTGATTCATATTCTCACAGCCTTAGCTTCCACAAAAGCATATTGAGCTCTCAAAGCAATCCCTTAATTAGTCTACTTTGCATTTCCTTATTCCTTGATGCATTCCACAAACACTTAAGCTATTTAATCTTTCTAAAACAATTACACCAAACCAACCAACCAATCAACAAAGGAATCTCACCGCTTTTATTATTGCCTTGCTCAAAAATTTCATTATGCTTCACGTACTCCCACTGTATGTTTGGCAGTACCATATTTAGTAACTAAGGCCTTCAATAATAACACTTCAATATATATTTCCCAATTTAGCTCTCATTAACTCTTTTCCCCCTACTGTTAACTTCTGTAAAAATTTTATGATCCCAAGACAGGTCTTAAACATTCTCACTCATGGGTTATTGTTCATTTCATTTCATTTGTCTCACTCATGAACATTCTCTGCTCTTGCTATGCATTTTGTAAACTTTTCATTAAAAACACTTAATTGACAGAAAAATAAGAGTATGAACATTTTAATTTATTACCTAATCTCAATAATTATTAATGT
>SJYQ01096301.1:384995-397192 GCA_006410935.1 Redunca redunca | reverse complement strand
ATACTATCAAGTACAGGTAATCTTATTTGTGATAATGTTTTGATTTACAATAAACAGGTACTAGTTTAAAAAAAAATAAAAAAATAAAAAAAAAACAACAAATAATAAATTTCTTAAAGGAGAAGCCACTAACAGCACTGGCCACGCCAGAGTAAAAAATGAACTTAGAGTTGCCTACTCATGAAACATGCCAAAATTATTATTAACTTGGTATATTATCATGAAAAAAAAAAACCCTAAAAGAGAAAAATATAGTCATTCTAAGATACTGATGGGGATTCAATAATCTATTCTGATTGCCTAGACTTAGTCTGGATAATCTTTAGTCAAAAGAGTACAATGGGAGCAATGAGAAGACTCTGTAGAGGAGAACTGCCATCTCACAAGAGAATGGATTCAGTAGCAGACAGTACTCAGTTGATGCCATTGGGCAAATGTCAAGTGTGTCAGTATTGGTGTCAACAGTAAAATCCGTACCTCTTAAGCCACATCTGTAGCAACATCCCAAGAATCTAAAGGCACAAACCACAGACATAACTGTGACCACAGCCATAGTCATAGCCCAGTCCTCTACAATATTTGACTTAGTAGTAACACACTATGTCAGAACCTAAATTTTTAGCCTAAGAGACTCTTAAAATTTAAGAGTAAATTTTACTGAGTAAGAACAGCAGAAGATACCAAGAAGAGGTGGCAAGAATACAAAGAAGAACTATACAAAAAAGATCTTTATGTCTCAGATAATCACAATGGTGTGATCACTCACCTAGACCCAGAAATCCTGGAGTGTGAAGTTGAGTGGGCCTTAAGAAGCATCACTATGAACAAAGTTAGTGGAGGTGATGGAATTCCAGTTGAGCTATTTCAAATCCTAAAGATGATGCTTTGAAAGTGCTGCAAACACTATGCCAGCAAATCTAGAAAACTCGGCAAATCAGCAAAGGAGTACGTCAAGCCTGTAGTTTGTTACCTTGCTTATTTAACTTATATGCAGAGTACATCATGCGAAATGCTGGACTGGATGAAGCACAAGCTGGAATAAAGATTGCCAGGAGGAATGTCAATAACCTAAATTATGCATATGACACCACGCTTATGGCAGAAAGTAAAGAGGAACTAAAGAGCTTCTTGATGAAAGTGAAAGAGGAGAGTGAAAATGTTGGCTTAAAACTCAACATTCAGAGAACTAAAATCATGGCATCCGATCCCATCACTTCATGGCAAATAGATGGGGAAACAGTGGCTGACTTTATTTTCTTGGGCTCCAATATCACTGCAGATGGTGACTGAAGCCATGAAATTAAAAGATGCTTGCTCCTTCAAAGAAAAGTTATGACCAACCTAGCAGCATATTAAAAAGCAGAGATATTACTTTGCCAACAAAGGTCTGTCTAGTCAAAGCTTTGGTTTTTCCAGTAGTCATTTATGGATGTGAGCATTGGACTATAAAGAAAGCTGAGCAGCAAACAACTGATGCTTTTTAACTGTGGTGTTGGAGAAGACTCTTGAGAGTCCCTTAGATTGCAAGGAGATCCAACCAGTCCATCCTAAAGGAATATTCACTGGAAGGACTGATGTTGTAGCTGAAACTCCAATACTTTGGCCACCTGATGCGAAGAACTGACTCATTTGGAAAGACCCTGAGGCTGGGAAAGATTTAAGGTGCACAGAGAAGGGGACAACAGAGGATGAGATGGTTGGATGGCATCACCAACTCAAGGGACACTGAGTTTGAGTATCCTCTGGGAGTTGGTGATGGACAGGGAGGCCTGGCGTTCTGCAGTCCATGGGGTCATAAAGATCGGACATTATTGAACAACTGAACTGAGCTGAACTGACCTGAGAACACGAAGCACTCATGATCTTTTACGCAGTCTAAGTGTAGATGTAGCAAATCGCAGGCACTTCTGACATCCTCATCATATAGACCAACTTGTATTTGAATATCTTATTAATCACATTTCTTCAGATAATAAAGAACTCTTCATACTCATTAAAGTGGAGATTGTTTTCTTGGTATGTTAAGATCCTCCCAAACTGTTGATATGCTTTAAATTTTAAAAATGCTGAATTCATTGACCTTGCTCACTCTGATGCTGAATTTAACCTTTGTGACCGTGCCCCATGACATCATATGGAGGAGGCAAGTGCCTTCTTGCTGCAATGATTTTGCTAATAATAACCTTAATTTCATATGCAGATTTAAAATCTAATCAACACAGCTGTGATTTTATCTATATAAATCTTAGAAGCAACTATTTTTTTTCTGTACAACCTAATACCCACTTCAATCACATTTTGCTCTGTGGGATTAGTGTTGCTCTATTCTTTTGAAAGTAATACTACTTTGTTGCCTGTGCATATTTTTTTTTGCTTTTTCTGTTTCTAAAATGGTTGTCTAGTTGATTATCTCTACCTGCATCAGAATGTACACATTCTTCACATACAGGAAGAGTATTGATAATCTCATTGGATTCCAAGTTCATAGGAACACAGAGTAGACCTCTTTGAGGCTCAAATTTGATAGGCTGCATGAATATTTATTTTTTCTAAAAGGATATTGTCTCTGTACATAGCATGCCCTGTATATAGACTTAAGTTAAATCTGGATGTTATCGTTTCTCAGGAGGTAGGAAACAACTGTGAATTTTCTTTCACCACTGTTCTCTAGGGCCATGCCAGATTAGGGCTATTGTACTGCAGCCACCTACTTTTAGGTGTGTCAGGATATTGTCAGAACCATCTATAAGCCAAGAAAAAAATCTGATTTTTTTCTTCCTTCAGTGGGAAATCAGCATAGATCCATCACTGGGTGTTGAGAAAAAGGAGACACTCGGTAGACTAGAATCCCTAAGACTCAAGTCAGTTTCTGTTTTTAAAAAATTAATTAATTACTTTTAATTGGAGGATAATTACTTTACAATATTGTGATGGTTTTTGCCATATATCAACATGAATTAGTTGCAGGTGTTCCCCTATCCTGAACCCCTTCCCACCTCCCTCCCAACCCTATTCCTCTGGGTCATCCCAGAGCACTGACTTTGGGTGCCCTGCTTCATGCATCAAACTTGCCCTAGCCATCTGTTTTACATATGGAAACATACATGCTTCAATGCTGTTCTCGCAAATCATCCCACCCTTACCTTCTCCCGCAGAGTCCAAAAGTCTGTTTTTTACATCTGTGTCTCTTTCACTGCCCTACATGTAAGACTATCATTACCATCTTTCTAAATTCCACATACATGTGTTAATATACAGTATTTGTGTTTCTCTTTCTGACTTACTTCCCTCTGTATAACAGGCTCCAGGTTCATCCACCTCATTAGAACTGACTTAAATGCATATAGCTGAGTAATATTCCATTGTGTATATATACCACAACTTCCTTATCCATTCGTCTGCTGACAGACATCTAGGTTGCTTCCAGTTCAGTTCAGTTCAGTTGCTCAGTCATGTCTGACTCTGCAGCCCAATGGACTGCAGCACGCCAGGCTTCCCTGTCCATCACCCACTCCCAGAAGCTACTCAAACTCATGTCCATTGAGTCGGTGATGCTATCCAACCATCTCATCCTCTGTCGTCTCCTTGTCCTCCCACCTTCAATCTTTCCCAGCATCAGGGTCTTTTCAAATGAGTCTGCTCTTCACATCAGGTAATAAAAGTATTAGAGTTTCAGCTTCAGCGTCAGTCCTTCCAAAGACTGATTTCCTTTAGGGTGGACTGGTTGGATCTCCTTGCAGTCCAAGGGACTCTCAAGAGTCTTCTCCAACACCACAGTTTAAGTACATCAATTCTTCAGCTCTCAGGTTTCTTTACAGTCCAATGCTCACATCCATACATGACAGCTGGGAAAACCATAGCTTTGACTAGACAGATTTTTGTTGGCAAAGTAATGTCTCTGTTTTTTAATATGCTGTCTAGGTTGATTATAACTTTTCTTCCAAGGAGCAAGAGTCTTTTAATTTCATGGCTTCAGTCACCATCTGCAGTGATTTTGGAGCCCCCCAAAATAAAGTCTATCACTGTTTCCATTATTTCCCCATCTATTTGCCAGGAAGTGATGCCATGATCTTGGTTTTCTGAATACTGAGTTTTAAGCCAACTTTTCCACTCTCCTCTTTCACTTTCAACAAGAGGCTCTTCTTCTTTACTTTCTGCCATAAGTGTGATGTCATCTGCATATCTGAGGTTATTGATATTTCTCCTGGCTGGAATAAAGATTCCAGCTTGTGCTTCATCCAGTTCAGCATTTTACATGATATACTCTGCATATAAGTTAAATAAGCAGGGTGACACAATACATCCTTGATGTACTTCTTTCCCAATGTGGAACCTGTCTGTTTCCGTGTCCTAGCTATTGTAAACAGTGCTGCAATGAACAATGGGGCACATGTGTCTCTTTCAATTCTGGGGTGTATGCCCAGCAGTAGGATTGCTGGGTTGTATGTATAGCTGTTCTATTCCCAGTCCTTTTTAAGGAATCTCCACACTGTTCTCCGTATTTCAAACCAGTTTCTTATATAATTTATCTGTGCTTCTTGGACTTTCTCAAGCCTAGTATCATATACACCACTTTCACTTGATAATGGAAGAGCTGCTGTGTATACTCATATTTGTGACTCAGAGAGCAAATCAATACTAGTTCATAATGGTCAGTTCAAGTTACTTGGAAATTTGGAGGCTCATGGACAAGAACTAAAAAAAAANAAAAAAAAAAAAAAAAAAAAAAAAAGAAAGAAAAGAACTCATGGAAACAGAATAAATTGGTGGGTGCCAGACATGGAGGGGTCTGGGGTGGAGGAAATGGGTGAAGGTGGTCAAAAGGTACAAGTTTCTAGTTATAAAATAAGTTCTGGGGATATAATGTACAACATGGGGAACTTAGTGAACTTTACTGTGTTGTATATTTGAAAATCTGCTAAAAGCGTAGATTTCAAAGGAAAGATCTACTTATCATAAGAAAAAAAGTTGTAATTATGTGAAGTTATGNTAAAAATTAGTGATAATTATATATATGCATATATATTATATATATAAAGAATATATATATATATTATATACAAAGAATGTAATATATATTCTTTACTGTCTGAGCCACTGGTCTAGGGGGCTCAGACAGTAAAGAATCTGCCTTCAATGCGGGAGGCTTACATTCAGTCTCTGGGTTGAGAAGATCCCCTGGAGAAGGTAATGACTACTCACTCCAGTAATCTTGCCTGGAGAATCTCAAGGACAGAGGAGGCCAGTGAGCTATAGTCCATGGGGTCACAAAGAATCAGCCACAATTGAGTGACTAACACTTTCATTTTACATATATATGCAGTCATTATTTTGGGCACCTTAAACTTATAAAAAGTTATATGCCAATTATATCTCAACAAAGCTGGAAAAAATAAACATAAAAGGAAAAAAAAGTTCAGTGATGAGCCAGAAGCTGTTTCTTCAAAAGATAATGGTAATCTGCAGAGGACAATGTAGATTACTCCCGAATCCTAAAATCCTGTGCTGTGTTTCACCTCTACAAACCTGGGAAAACTTCAAAACACCGTCCTTATATTTTGTGGGCAGCACTGAGTCTGTTGCATTGTATCATAGCAGAGCAGCATCTCTGCAGCCTGTGGCCAGTTTGATGCTTCCTCTTGCACTTCATTCACACAAAAGTGGTAGCCATTTTGTTACTTTCCAAATGGATAACAGGTTACACATTGAGAGCAGGATTATGTTGTCATAAAAATACGAGGAGGCCACTAAGTATTGTGTTTCTTACTTGGTGATTGTTGTTGTTGTTCAGTTGTGTCCAACTCTTTGTGACCCCCACGATCTGCAGCACACTGGGCTCCCCTGTTCTTCACCAACTTCTGGAGTTTGCTCAAACTCATGACCATTGAGTCAGAGATGCCACCCTACCATCTCATCTGCTGTCATCCTTTTCTCCTCCTGCCCTCAATCTTTCCCAGCATCAGGTCTTTTCCAATGAGTCAACTCTTCAGTCCTTCCAATGAAATTCAGGGTTGATTTATATACATATATATATCCCCTTCCCCTTGGACCTCTCTCTCATGACACAAACAGATAGAAAGACATACCGTGTTCTTGGATTGGAAGAATCAATATTGTGAAAATGAATATCCTATCCAAATCCATCTACAGATTCATTGCAATTCCTACCAAATTACCAAATGGCATTTTTCATGGGATTAGAACAAAAAATTTTACAATTTTTATGAAAACACAAAAGACTTTGAATAGACTCTCAAGATTACTCTTGAAATAATCTTGAGAGAGAAAATAAGAACTGGAGGAATCAGGTTCCTCAACTTCAAACTATAATTTGTTTTTAAATTTTCAGAACCTATAGTTCATTAGGCAGAAATAAGCACTCCTAAAAATTCTTTGATGTTATGTCAGAATGCTCACAAACAAAGTAGGTGATTTTAGCAAGCAGTCTAGCTATATTGGCAGTGCCCTACTTACAATGTTTTTGTTAGTTTCAGGTCTATGACAAATTTGTGTGGGCAGCTCATTTTTTGCATACCCTTAGATTAATAATTATTATTTTTGTTGTTAAACTTTGCATCTTGCAATAAAATGTGTGGTTAGAATTTGTGAATATCCTTATGTTGGTATGTGGATTCATGGAGATATTAATGAATTTTTTTAAAACACTATCAAATTGTCTGTTTTTCAAGGAGCAAGTAATAGTTTCCCCTAGATATGAATTTTCAGTGATTATTTAAAAGAATGGCTGCTTTTAAGTTTTGTTGCTTTAACAGCATCTCTTCTTTCACCTTAAACTGTTATTTAATATTCCTGCCTTGGTCTGGGTGATTTTACCAATGAACTATGTAATTTGACATTTGCTTATTTATGAATTAAATCTCTTGGGTGGATATACAACTTTATGACTTTGTATGTCACACTGTTGTCAAAATCCTCTGTCCAAAATTTGCATACTGATGAAGACTCAGTTGATATTCAAGTACAGACATGAGATCTAACTCTCCTCTCTGGACCCAGGATTCCTATTGTCCATTCAGTTAACCTCTAGAAGTAGCATGACCTTTTAATTCTTATAATTTTGCCCTTCTAAAACATATTCTTGTCCCTTGTCTTTCTATACAATATGGAGTGACCAAGCCAACTTTGACCTTCCCCAAAGCAACTAATTTAAAAATCTCTAGCATTTAGCAAAAATTCACATCACAAAATTTGAGTTTTCTGTCATTAAACTTGATATACTTCTCCATTTATTATTGGAATTGCACTTTTATAAAGTATGAAATTGTTCAGTTTTTGTAAATAATCTACTAAAGAGTTTTCTAAAGTGGTTGTGTCTTTTGATAATTCTACAAGCTGATGGTCCAAAGTTTTACCAACAGGTCACAGTACCTATCTTTTCCTTTTTAGCTGTTCTGGCAGGTGTACAGTGAACTCACTTTGTACTTTCTTGACACCTAATACAGCTGAATATCTTTTAATATACTATTGATTGTTTTTAGTTATTCTTTTTTTGTGTGTGTGAGATGCTAGTTCAACTCTTTGTGAACTACTGAGGTGTAAAGGAAAAATAAAGTACAACCCCCTTTTCCCTGATACATTACAATTATGTTTAATCAGCTGGTTTTATTCTCCTGGTAACCTGATAAAGTGATAACTGTCAACAACATAAAAAGCAACATTGTTTATAATAAAAGTGACCCTTGGTTAATAAATCACATCTGGACAGGAAGTAGCTAAGTGGAATGTTATCTGGACACTTCAACTGATGACCTAAAGAAGAAAAGCCAAAATTGTAGGTAGAAAAGACAAGCAACATCAGCGTACAGATGTAGCCTGCTTGGTACCAAAAAGAGACAGTAAAAAAGAGGGTAACAAAATGTCCCCATAAGAATCAAGTTATTTAGCTGCAGTGGGAAAATAATAACACAAAATATGAGGCTCAGACTTTAGCCTGGTAGGTTGTGGATGCTAATATACATTCAGAGGCTTCAGGCCACTTGATTGTGCAGATTTATATGAACTTAGAATGCACAGGTTTTTATGAGTTCAGAAAGAAAGAACAGCTGGACTGCTCATATCTCTTAGACACACAATCCCTGCGGGAGAAAATCTATGTAATGACTTCTGTCCCTCTGTGTTTCCTTCCCTCCCTCCTCCTTTGTCCCTCCATTCTCCCTTTCCTGCTTTTTATTCTTTCTTCCTCTCTTTCTTATACTCACAATTGAATACACATGGTATCTACATATAAGATAGAAATAAATGAGAATAAATTAAAAACAGTACTGTTTACAATGAGATACAGGACTTACTGAAAATGACATAGAGATATTATAGTAAACACATGAAGTGTAATGACAACATTATATCAGATTATAATTATAATTATAAACTCTAAATTATATTATATTTAGAGTTCTATAAACTGTGAGCTATTCCACAGGATTTGGGTCAACTTAGTTGAAACATATTTGATTAAGACTATATAATTTTGTTGAGGGTTTTTTTTTTTCAAGTAGCCTAGGATGAAGTTTCCATTTTTGAAAGAGGGAATAGAAGATCCTTAGTGAAAAAGTAGAGGGAAAAAAAAGCACAGATGGAGGAGACCAATAGTGTGGGTGGCTGTAGGAGTTTTTCACTGGAATCTCAAGTCCAGTACCTGCTACAGTGAGGTAGGTGACAACAGCTGTATTTATACCAACATAGCCACAGCCTGACATGGAACAACAGACTGGTTCAAAATTGGGAAAGGGGTTGCATCAAGGCTGTATATTGTAGCTCTGCTTATTCAACTTCTATGAAGAGGACATTATGCTAAATGCTGGGCTGAATGAAGCACAAGCTGGAATCAAGATTGCCAGAATGCATGCATGCTAAGTTGCTTCAGTCATGTCTGACTCTGTGCGACCCTATAGACAGTAGCCCATCAGGCTCCTCTGTCCATGGGATTCTCTAAGCAAGAATACTGGAGTGGGTTGCCATTTCCTTCTCCCAGGATTGCTGGGAGAAATATCAATAACCAGATATGCCGGTGACACTACCCTATGGCAGCAAGTGAAGAGGAACTAAAAAACTTCTTGATAAAGAGGAAAGAGGAGAGTGAAAAAGCTGGCTTAAAACTCAACATTCAAAAAAAGAAGATCATGGTATCAGGTCCCATTACTTCATGGCAAATAGACAGAAACAACGGAGACAGTGACGGACTGTATTTTCCTGGGCTCCAAAATCACTGCAAACAGTGACTGCAGCCATGAAATCAAAAGACACTTGCTCCTTAGAAGAAAAGCTATAATAAACCTAGAGAGCCTATTAAAAAGCAGAGATATTACTTTGCCTACAAAGGTCTGTCTAGTCAAAGCTATGGTTTTTCCAGTAGTCATGTATGGATGTGAGAGTTGGACCATAAAGAAGGGTGAGTGCCAAAGGACTGATGCTTTTGAACTGTGGTGTTGGAGAAGACTCTTGAGAGTTCATTGGACAGCAAGGAGATCAAACCAGTCATTTCTCAAGGAAATCAACCTTGAATACTCATTGGAAGGACTGATGCTGAAACTGAAGCTCCAATACTTTGGCCATTTGATACTGGGAAAGATTGAAGGTGGGAGGAGAAGGAGACGACAGAGGACAAGATGTTTGGATAGCATCACCAACTCAATGGACATGAGTTTGAGTAAGCTCTCAGAGATGGTAAAGGACAGGGAAGCCTGGTGTGCTGCAGTTCATGGGGTCGCTAAGAGTCGCACATGATGGAGCAACTGAACAACAACAAGAAGCCAGAGCCTAGCCAGAACCCAGGGCATCAAAGCCACAGTCTGGGCCACCAGTTGGGTTACTGTAGTGGCTCATTCCGGTGAATGGTAGTTTTAGTTAAGAAGGTAAGAATCAGTTTTCTGAGTTCAAAATTTTCACCATGTGCAAACAGGTTTTTATATAATATATTACCATATAGTAGAAGATAGGGCAAGCCACAGGAAGTTCGGACCTTGTTTCATACAAATTTGCTTTTAAAATTTTTTGAATCTACTCTTTGTTGGAAAGAGAATTTTTCATAAAAGAGAATAATTTACAATTATGTCAGGATTCCCACAGCCAAATCAGGGGCCTTTAATAAACAATTCTTAGTCTATTTAGAAAGCTCTTACTTATTCCATTTTTGTTCAGAGCTTGTGATTAATTTTCATGAAAAGTTCTTCTATCATATTTTTGGGGGTGTTTATTTTTATCTAACTGTGAAATATATAACATAGAATTTTAAATACTTTATGCATGAGTACAGATTTTTGAATGGGAAAATGTAATGAAGCCCCAAATGGATAATTATCTTTTTTGATTAAAAAATTTAATGCAAATATTTCTTCTGTATTATGCTTTGCTAATGCTTGCTTATGATGGACAGTGTGCCTATTTATTCACATGTAGACTTTTTGTTCTATAAATTCATATAGATAGAATTTTCCATTAACATTTAGATTTTTATCATTTTTGTGTCTAGGTGAGTTTATCAATTCAACCAAGCAATTTGTTACTTATATATTTCTTTTCTTTATATCATTTAATTCATGAGGGGTAGGAATTTGACTTCCTTATGACAGCAAGTCCACGATGCTCTGTTTGAATGGTTTATTTGGTCTCTTTTCTCCCTGTTGAGTAAATTCTATCGGCCTGTTCTCAAATTCACTGATTCTCTCATCTATCATCTCCACACTACTATTAAACTCAGTGCTTATTTTTACTTTAGTGATTATACATTTTCATTTCTAAAATTTTATTTTGCTTCTTTTAAAAATGTTTGCTTCCTAAGATTTTCTACTTTTTCATTTGTTTCAAGAGAGCTTGTAATTACTCCCTAAAGCAATTTTATGATGGTTGCATTAAAATCTTTCTCAGATAATTCCAGTATCTATATTGATCTTGATGTTCTTTTGTTTGCCTTTTCTTACTCAGATTGTGAATTGTTTTTCTGATTTCTAGTGTGATGCATGACTTTGTAGTCTGAATATTTTTGATATTATAAGACTTGGATCCTATTTCAATTCTGTTTTTATTTATTTTAAAAGTTTTTATTTTTACTTTATTTTACTTTACAATACTGTATTGGTTTTGCCGTACATTGACATGAATCAGCCACGGGGTGTACATGAGTTCCCATCCTGAACACCCCTCCCACCTCCCACCCCATATTATCTCTCTGGATCATCCCCATGCACCAGCCCCAAGCATCCTGTATCC
Organism: Redunca redunca; assembly: GCA_006410935.1. Lineage (NCBI taxonomy): Eukaryota > Metazoa > Chordata > Mammalia > Artiodactyla > Bovidae > Redunca > Redunca redunca. Next base: position 385,966 of record SJYQ01096301.1, on the reverse strand, counting down.
TGTATTGAACATAGACTGGCGATTCGTTTCTTATATGATAGTATACATGTTTCAATGCCATTCTCCCAAATGATCCCACCTCTCCTTCTCCCACAGAGTCCAAAAGTCCATTCTAAACATCTGTGTCTCTTTTGCTGTCTCGCATACAGGATTATCATTACCATCTTTCTAAATTCCATATATATGTGTTAGTATACTGTATTGGTGGTTTTCTTTCTGGCTTACTTCATGCTGTATAATAGGCTCCAGTTTCAACCACCTCATTAGAACTGATTCAAACGTATTCTTTTTAATGCCTGAGTAATACTCCATTGTGTATATGTACCACAGCTTTCTTATCCATTTATCTGCTGATGGACATCTAGGTTGTTTCCATGTCCTGGCTATTATAAACAGTGTTGTGATGAACATTGGGGTACATGTGTCTCTTTCAATTCTGGTTTCCTCGGTGTGTATGCCCAGCAGTGGGATTGCTGGGTCATAAGGCAGGTCTATTTGCAGTGTTTAAAGGAATCTCCACACTGTTCTCCATAGTGGCTGTACTAGTTTGCATTCCCACCAACAGTGTAAAAGGGCTCCCTTTTCTCCACACCCTCTCCAGCATTTATTGCTTGTAGACTTTTGATTGCTGCCATTCTGACTGGTGTAAAATGGTACCTCACTGTGGTCTTGATTTGCATTTCTCTGATAATGAGTGATGTTGAGCATCTTTTCATGTGTTTGTTAGCCATCCGTCTGTCTTCTTTGGAGAAATGTCTATTTAGTTCTTTGGCCCATTTTTTGATTGGGTCATTTATTTTTCTGGAATTGAGCTGCATAAGTTGCTTGTATATTTTTGAGAGTAGTCGTTTGCCAGTTGCTTCATTTGCTATTATTTTCTCCCATTCAGAAGGCTGTCTTTTCACCTTGCTTATGGTTTCCTTTGTTGTACAGAAGCTTTTAATTTTAATTAGATCCCATTTGTTTATTTT
>SJYQ01096301.1:323023-368649 GCA_006410935.1 Redunca redunca | reverse complement strand
TTCACCATTAGTTCCTTCTTTCCCTGTGTGCCTTTTGTAGGTATTATTTTTGCCAAATATTTAAAAACCAATCCAAGACAATGTATCATTTTTTTTTCTTATAAATATTTCAGTGTATGGCTCCATCACAAATGAGTTTAAAAGTATGTCTATTAACATAATATTGTCATCACAGAGATGAAGTTTTTTAAAAAAAGATTTCTTAGCATCCTCTAATCTTAATTTCATGCTCAGATTTCCTTGATTGGGTCACACATTTATTTTTATAGTCAGTTTTTCATGTTGGGACTCACATTATATTTACATATAATAATGTCTCTAAACTCTCCCAAAATATATAAAAGTCTCCAGTCCTTTTAAAAAACATTTTTTGAATACAGTATATTATTGTCATAAAATTCTTAAGTTTTGGATGTGGCTGATGGAGAAGGAAATGGCAAAACACTTCAGTATTCTTGCCTTGAGAACCCCATGAACAGTATGAAAAGGCAAAGTGATAGGATACTGAATGAGGAACTCCCCAGGTCAGTAGGTGCCCAATATGCTACTGGAGATCAGTGGAGAAATAACTCCAGAAAGAAGGAAGGGATGGAGCCAAAGCAAAAACAATACCCAGTTGTGGACGTGACTGGTGATAGAAGCAAGGTCTGATGCTGTAAAGAGCAATGTTTAATAGGAACCTGGAATGTAAGGTCAATGAATCAAGGCAAATGGGAAGTGGTTAAACAGGAGATGGCAAGAATGAACGTCAACATTCTAGGAATCAGTGAACTAAAATAGACTGGAATGGGTGAATTTAACTCAGATGACCATTATATCTACTACTGTGGGCAGGAATCCCTCAGAAGAAATGGAGTAGCCATCATGGTCAACAAAAGAGTCCAAAGTGCAGTACTTGGATGCAATCTCAAAAACAACAGAATGATCTCTATTCATTTCCAAGGCAAACCATTCAATATCACGGTGATCCAAGCCTATGCCCCAACCAGTAACGCTGAAGAAGCTGAAGTTGAACTGTTCTGTGAAGACTTACAAAACCTTTTAGAACTAACACCCAAAAAAGATGTCCTTTTCATTATAGGGGACTGGAATGCAAAAGTTGGAAGTCAAGAGACACCCGGAGTAACAGGCAAATTTGGCCTTGGAGTACAGAATGAAGCAGGGCAAAGGCTAATAGAGTTCTGCCAAGAGAACGCACTGGTCATAGCAAACACCCTCTTCCAACAACACAAGAGAAGACTCTACACATGGACAACACCAAAATCAGATGGTCAACTCTGAAATCAGATTGATTATATGCTTTGCAGCCAAAGATGGAGAAGCTCTATACAGTCAGCAAAAACAAAACTGGGAGCTGACTGTGGCACAGATCATGAACTACTTATTGCCAAATTCAGACATAAATTGAAAAAGTAGGGAAAAGCACTAGGCTATTCAGGTATGACCTAAATCAAATCCCTTATGATTATACAGTGGAAGTGAGAAATAGATTTAAGGGACTAGATCTGACAGTCAGAGTCCCTGAAGAACTATGGATGGAGGTTCGTGACATGGTACAGGAGACAGGGATCAAGACCATCTCCATGGAAAATAAAATGCAAAAAAAGCAAAATGGCTGTCTGAGGAGGCCTTACAAATAGCTGTGAAAAGAAGAGAAGCAAAAAGCAAAGGAGAAAAGGAAAGATATACCCATCTGAATGCAGAGTTCCAAAGAATAGCAAGGAGAGATAAGAAAGCCTTCCTCAGCGATCAATGCAAAGAAATAGAGGGAAACTATAGAATGGGAAAGACTAGAGATCTCTTCAAGAAAATTAGAGATACCAAGGGAACATTTCATGCAGGTTCAGTTCAGTCGCTCAGTCACGTCCGACTCTTTGCGATCCCATGAATCACAGCACGCCAGGCCTCCTTGTCCATCAGCAACTCCTGGAGTTCACTCAGACTCATGTCCATCGAGTCCGTGATGCCATCCAGCCATCTCATCCTTGGTCGTCCCCTTCTCCTCCTGCCCCCAATCCCTCCCAGCATCAGAGTCTTTGCCAATGAGTCAACTCTTCGCATGAGGTGGCCAAAGTACTGGAGTTTCAGCTTTAGCATCATTCCTTCCAAAGAACACCCAGGGCTGATCTCCTTCAGAATGGACTGGTTGGATCTCCTTGCAGTCCAAGGGACTCTCAAGAGTCTTCTCCAACAACACAGCTCAAAAGCATCAGTTCTTTGGTGCTCAGCCTTCTTCACAGTCCAACTCTCACATCCATACATGACCACTGGAAAAACNGATCCCATGAATCACAGCACGCCAGGCCTCCTTGTCCATCAGCAACTCCTGGAGTTCACTCAGACTCATGTCCATCGAGTCCGTGATGCCATCCAGCCATCTCATCCTTGGTCGTCCCCTTCTCCTCCTGCCCCCAATCCCTCCCAGCATCAGAGTCTTTGCCAATGAGTCAACTCTTCGCATGAGGTGGCCAAAGTACTGGAGTTTCAGCTTTAGCATCATTCCTTCCAAAGAACACCCAGGGCTGATCTCCTTCAGAATGGACTGGTTGGATCTCCTTGCAGTCCAAGGGACTCTCAAGAGTCTTCTCCAACAACACAGCTCAAAAGCATCAGTTCTTTGGTGCTCAGCCTTCTTCACAGTCCAACTCTCACATCCATACATGACCACTGGAAAAACCATAGCCTTGACTAGATGGACGTTAGTCGGCAAAGTAATGTCTCTGCTTTTGAATATGCTATCTAGGTTGGTCATAACTTTTCTTCCAAGGAGTAAGCGTCTTTTAAATTCATGGCTGCAATCATCATCTGCAGTGATTTTGGAGGCACCGCCCCCCCCAAAAAATGAAGATGAGCTCAATAAAGGACAGAAATTGTATGGACCTAACAGAAGCAGAAGATATCAAGAAGAGGTGTCAAGAATACACAGAAGAACTGTACAAAAAAGATCTTCACCACCCAGATAACCATGATGGTGTGATCACTCACGTAGAGCCAGACATCCCAGAATGTGAAGACAAGTGGGCCTTAGAAAGTATCACTATGAACAAAGCTAGTGGAGGTGATGGAATTCCAGTTGAGGTATTTCAAACCCTGAAAGATGATGCTGTGAAAGTGCTGCACTCAATATGTCATCAAATTTGAAAAACTCAGCAGTGGCCACAGGACTGGAAAAGGTCAGTTTTCCTTCCAATGCCAAAGAAAGGCAATGTTTAAGAATGCTCAAACTACCGCACAATAGCACTCATTTCACACGTTAGTAAAGTAATGCTCAAAATTCTCCAAGCCAGGCTTCAGCAATATGTGAACTGTGAACTTCCAGATGTTCAAACTGGTTTTATAAAAGGCAGGGGAACCAGACATCAAATTGCCAACATCTGCTGCATCATGAAAAAAACAAGAGCTTCCAGAAAAACATCTATTTCTGCTTTATTGACTATGCCAAAGCCTTTGACTGTGTGGATTACAATAAACTGTGAAAATTCTGAAAGAGATGGGAATACCAGACCACTGGACCTGCCTCTTGGGAAACCTATATACAGGTCAGGAAGCAACAGTTAGAACTGGACATGGAACAACAGACTGGTTCCAAATAGGAAAAGGAGTATGTCAAGGCTGTATGTTGTCACCCTGCTTATTTAACTTCTATGCAGAGTACATCATGAGGAACGCTGGACTGGAAGAAACACAAGCTGGAATCAAGATTGCCAGGAGAAATATCAATAACCTCAGATATGCAGATGACACCACCCTTATGGCAGAAAGTGAAGAGGAACTAAAAAGCCTCTTGATGAAAGAGGAGAGTGAGAACTTGCCTTAAAACTGAACATTCAGAAAACTAAGATCATGGAATCTGGTCCCATCACTTCATGGGAAATAGATGGGGAAACAGTGGAAACAGTGTCAGACTTTATTTTGGGGTGCTCCAAAATCACTGCAGATGGTGATTGCAGCCATGAAATTAAAAGACTCTTACTCCTTGGAAGAAAAGTTATGATCAACCTAGATAGCATATTCAAAAGCAGAGCTATTACTTGCCAACAAAGGTCCATCTAGTCAAGGCTATGGTTTTTCCAGTGGTCATGTATGGATGTGAGAGTTGGACTGTAAAGAAAGCTGAGCACAGAAGCACTGATGCTTTTGAAGTGTGGTGTTGGAGAAGACTCTTGAGAGTCCCTTGGACTGCAAGGAGATCCAACCAGTTCATTCTAAAGGGGACTAGTCTTGGGTGTTCATTGGAAAGACTGATGCTGAGGCTGAAACTCCAATACTTTGGCCACCTCACACAAAGAGTTGACTTATTTGAAAAGACCCTGATGCTGGGAGGGATTGGGGGCAGGAGGAGAAGGGGACGACAGGGGATGAGATGCCTGGATGGCATCCCCGACCCGATGCACATGAGTTTGGGTGAACTCCGGTTGTTGGTGTTGGACAGGGAGGCCTGGAGTGCTGCAATTCATGGGGTTGCAAGAGTCGGACACGAGTGAGTGACTGAACTGAACTGAACTGATGTCTTCCTGGTTTTTCTTCTCATATATTCGTCTATTCCTTATACCATCTCTGTCCTGGCAGGTGAAAGTAAAGTGTTGATATAATTCTGGTCATTTCCTTCTTATTTTCTATAAAAAATACTTTATAGGTGCTTTGTGTGCTTTCTTTTTTATAACATTAAGAAGCACATGGTATGTTTGTCTTGTTTTTCATATTTAATAATACTGGCATTGCTAGTTGGGTTCATGTTACAGTCTTTCTCATTGACATTTTATTAATTTTTATTTTTACTTTACTTTACAATACTGTATTGGTTTTGCCCTATTTTGACATGAATCCGCCACGGGTGTACATGAGTTCCCAATCCTGAACCCCTTCTCACCTCCCACCCCATATCATCTCTCTGGATCATCCCTGTGCACCAGCCCCAACACTTGATTATAGTTACCTAGATTCATTATTGCTAGAAATTCTTAAATTATTTTTAAAGTTTTATCATTCCATTTCAGACTATTGTACCTGTAGCCCAGACTGCCATAGTAGTTGCTGCTAAGATGACTGTTATTAGTGGAGGGTTTCACTGAGGAGCAGAAAATGAATTTCCTGACTTTGAGTGTCACCATCTGCAAAGGACGTTTTATACGAAATAAGAAATAGATGGGATTAACCACAGACAATGTTGACCTCATATTTCAGGTTAATTTACAATAGAGCTTCTCGTGAATCTCTGTTTCTTTCATTATGTGACATAATTTCTCCAAACCATGAATACTTGATAACGATGCCTGGGTTCTTGAGATCTAGTCACTTGTATCAGGGAAAGATTCTATTCTATTTTGAACAGTTTTGTCCATTCTGTGTGACCTGCATTTGTTGTTCAGTCCTTAAGTCATGTTTGTCTCTTTGAGATCCCAAGGACTCCAGGTTTCCTTGCCGTTCACTATCTCCTGGTGTGCTGTGTGCTTAGGCTCTGGACTGTGCTCAAATTCATGTTCACTGAGTCGGTGATGCTATCTAACCATCTCGTCCTTTTGTCCCCTTCTCCTTTTGCCTTCCTTCTTTCCCAGCATCAGGGTCTGTTCCAGTGAGTTGACTCTTCACATTAGGTGGTCAAATTTGTGGAGTTTCAGCTTCGCTATCAGTCCTTCCAATGAATATTCAGGGTTGATTTCCTTTAAGATTGATTGGTTTGATCTCTTTGCAGTCCAAAGGACTCTCAAGAGTCTTCTCCAACACCACAGTTTGAAAGCATCAATTCTTTAGCACTCAGGCTTCATTTTGGTTCAACTCACATCCATGCATGACTACTGGATGTGACCTACATAAAATATATATTTAATGTCTTGGATAAGGCTCTATATAATTCCATGAAACATATAAGCTCTTATTGCATTTTTTCCCCCATATTTCCATTTGAAGAATATTAACTTCCAGTACATAATCAGATATGCAGTAGACAGTTGGAAATGGAAAGTTTTTAAAGTTATATGTCTATAAATTTTAAGAACTGTTTTCAGTTAGAGCAAAAGATTTTTCACACCAAAATGTTTTTCATTGACTAATGGCATTGACTAATTGACTAGCTACAAATACATTTCTCTCCTACTATTAATACACCCATTCTTTCAATATGATTTTAATTTTTTTCAACATATGTTTGATCATACTTCATGAAGTTGACATTTACCCATGACATTAGCATTTATTTATATTATATATTATTTTTTCATTAATTTATCATGATGCCACATCCAGAAAGTTTTTAATCTATTTATTAGTAGAAATTGATGGCATTTTATGCATTCATCTGCACAGTGTGATTAAATCCTACTGAAATAGATGTGGAAAATGAGGAAGTCTCAGTTTAATGATCCTGGTGGAGTTGTTTTCTCTTTAATCTTCTTCTTCATCACTGTGAGGTTCCTAAGGTTTCCTCTTACTTTTTTGGATTGTCTCTGAAAGATGCATATACAGGATAATTTATCAGTAGCAGAGGGCCCTTTTGTATCATAAGATAAATGTTATGCTTAGGAATCCACTGGATGTTCTTGCTGCATACAGAGAAATATTTCTTGTTTATAGAGAGCGTGCTCCAGGTTTTCATGTTTAATTGAATATTTACTTTTTATAACTCAGCTGGGTTTTGTTTTTCTTGCCAACATTGGTTATATCTGTGCATGTTCAGTCACACAGTCGTGTCTGACTCTTTATGACCCCATGGACTGCAGCCCACCAGGATCCTCTGTCATGGGATTCTTCAGACAAGAATACTGGAGTAGATTGTCATTTCCTCCTCCAGGGGATCTTCCCGACCCAGAGATCAAGCTTGCATTTCTTGTATCTCCTGCATTAGCAGGGAAATTCTTTACCAGCCACCTGGGAAGCCCCTGGTTCTATCTTAATGTGAACTAAAAAGGATAGGTAGTATTTGTCCAATTGGCTGAAATCTACTGAAGCAATGGCGCTTGCACAGTATCACTTAAGAAGGGTATTAAGAACATATGAGAGAGCTGATGACATTTTCAATCTAGGTATAAAAAGTAATTTTAGCTTATTATATTAGACAATTTTAAACACATAATGCAATTCTCTCATCAGAATCATCAGAGAGATTTGATATTTTTGCACATGTCTTCCAGGTTTTCATGGCCTTCAGAAGGTAAGGTAAGATGGTGAATTCACCTACTGAATTCACCTTTCCCTCCAAGGTTTCCCTGGGAAGGATATGAATGATACCAGTTGGATGAAATAGAATTATTTGAGTGTTGAGGCTCTGGAGAAAGATAAATATATATACGTTTGAATAGCCATGTTTTTTCACATGCTCTTAATTTTAAAATTAAACTCTCAATTTTAAAACAATTTTAAAGTCACATAAAGGATTAACAAAGAATTGTCAGCCTTATTCATTGATTCATTTATTTTCTGTTTATTCATTAAAAATATCCAAAAATGAAAAAACTTGATTTCTTATAACTGCCAGGCACTGCCTTTGGTGATGGAACCATGTAAATTTCATCAGTGGTGCTGAGTGTTCTTACTATTATTTGATTTTTCTTTCATAACATCATCACTGTAATAATTTTAGAAAGCCATTTGAGAAAACTATTATGCTAGGGATACATGAATTAAAACATTTTTCATACTGAGAAAGTGAGACCTGACTTCTAGTACTTTATGGCAAACCATAAATGTTCTTATTGAATCTTATGACCCAGTTTTTAGAATAAATTTAATTTTGCAATTCTATATTAGTCTTAATAATATCTGTATCACACAACATATTGATATTTCATATTGTTAAAATGGCTTTGCCCTTTACCAGTAATTTGGGGAAAAGTTTATAATTTTAAATGAAGGTTGAAATGAAACAAAATGTCAAATCAAAATGAGTCTTCAACAGACTAATGTTGAAATTACATTATTCTGATTTTGTTTCCTGATAGAGTCTGAAGGAAGATTGCATTCAATATAAAAATAAGTTTGATAGCTTCAACAGAGAATTTGAAAATATAAAATTCAAAACTACTGTTCTGCAAAAGCAGTGATTTAATTTTGAATGCCTGCTGTGCTGAAGTGGTAATGGGGTGGTACTTTCTAGAGGTTCTCAATGACAAAATAATGTGCAGACCTACTCTGTGCTACCATCACTCAGAGATGGGACGTAGAGGATAATTTAAAGAATGTGAAGTGGAAAGTCCAAGCATACCACCAAGAAGTACAGTCCTAAATATCCAAATATATAAAAGAAGGAAATGGCCAAACACACAAGTACACAGAATATGGTGACAGGGTACAAGAGCACTGCTATGACGTTTACACATTATTTAAAATCTTAGCCTGGGGGCTACTGTTTTAATATGATAATATGTAAATGGTTGCAGTGAGTACAGTTTTATTAAAAGCAAGTTTCATTCAGAAATAACTTATTCTTAGGTTTCAACTTCTTAACATATGGAGGAAGACAATGTTTCTGTCACAATAACACTCTCACACTTGTGCATGCAACAGATATTTTAAAAAGTCATGTTAAACGTGCAATGTTGTCAATACAGAAGATTTTAATTTTAATTTTGCAATTCTATATTAGTCTTAATAATATCTGTATCACACAACATATTGATATTTCATATTGTTAAAATGGCTTTACCTTTACCAGTAATTTGGGGAAAAGTTTATAATTTTAAATGAAGGTTGAAATGAAACAAAATGTCAAATCAAAATGAGCCTTCAACAGACTAATGTTGAAATTATATTATTCTGATTGAGTTTTTTTTTTTTTCCTGCATGAAGGATTTTTGTGTTTGTTGTTCAGTTGCTAAGTCGTGTCAAACTCTTTGTGATCCCATGGACTGCACTTCAGGCTTCCCTGTCCTTCACTATCTCCTGGAAACTGAAAGTGAAAGCATTGGTCACTCAGTTGTGTCCAATTCTTTTCCAACTGCATGGGCTGTAGCCCATTAGGTTCCTCTGTACATGGAATTCTCCAAGCGAGAATATTGGAGTGGGTTGCCATTTCCTTCTCTAGGGGATATTTCTGACTCAGGGATGGAACCTGGGTCTCCTGCATTGCAGGCAGATTCTTTACTATCTGGGCCACCACCACTGGCTCCTGGAGTTTGCTCAGCTTCATGTCCATTGAGTTGGTGATGCTATCTAACCATCTCATGCTCTGCCACCCTTTTCTCCTTTTGCCTTTGATCTTGCTCAGACTTAGAGTCTTTTCCAATGAGTGAAGAGGTGGCAAGAATACATAGAAACACTGTACAAAAAAGATCTTCACGACCCAGATAATCATGAAGGTGTGATCACTCCCACTCACCTAGATCCAGACATCCTGGAATGTGAAGTCAGGTGGGCCTTAGGAAGCATCACTCTGAACAAAGCTAGTGGAGGCGATGGAATTCCAGTTGAGCTATTTCAAATTCTAAAATATGATGCTGTGAAAGTGCTGCACTCAATATGTCAGCAAAGTTGGAAAACTCAGCAGTGGCCACAGGACTGGAAAAGGTCAGTTTTCATTCCAATCCCAAAGAAAGGCAATGCCAAAGAAAGAATGCTCAAACTACCACACAATTGCACTCATCTCACACGCTAGTAAAGTAATGCTCAAAATTCTCCAAGCCAGGCTTCAGCAATACGTGAACCATGAACTTCCAGATGCTCAAGCTGGTTTTAGAAAAGGCAGAGGAACCAAAGATCAAACTACCAACATCATCTGAATCATGGAAAAAGCAACAGAGTTCCAGAAAAAAACAACTACTTCTGCTTTCTTGACTATGCCAAAGACTTTGACTGTGTGGATCACAACAAACTGTGGAAAATTCTGAGAGAGATGGGAATACCAGACCACCTGACCTGCCTCTTGAGAAACCTGTATACAGGTCAGGAAGCAACAGTTAGAACTGAACATGAAACAACAGACTGGTTTCAAATAGGAAAAGGAGTACATCAAGGTTGTATATTGTCACCCTGCTTTTTCACTTATATGCAGAGTACATCATGAGAAACACTGGGCTGGAGGAAGCACAAGCTGAAATCAATATCGCTGGGAGAAATATCAATAACCTCAGATATGCAGATGACACCACCCTGATGGCAGAAAGTGAAAAAGAACTAAAGAGCCTCTTGATGAAAGTGAAAGAGGAGAGTGAAAAAGTTGGCTTAAAGCCCAACATTCAGAAAACTAAGATCATGGCATCTGGTCCCATCACTTCATGGCAAATAGATGGGGAAATAGTGGAAACAGTGGCTTACTTTATTTTTCTGGGCTCCAAAATCACTGTGGATGGTGATTGCAGCCATGCAATTAAAAGACACTTGCTCCTTGGAAGAAAAATTATGATCAACCTAGAGAGCATATTAAAAAGCAGAGACATTACTTTGCCAACAAAGTCCATCTAGTCAAGGCTATGTTTTTTTCCAATGGTAATGTATGGATGTGAAAGTTGGACTATAAAGAAAGCTGAGTGCTGAAGAATTGATGCTTTTGAACTGTGGTGTTGGAGAAGACTCTTGAGAGTCCCTTGGACTGCAAGGAGATCCAACCAGTCCATCCCAAAGGAGATCAATCCTGGGTGTTCACTGGAGGGACTGATATTGAAGCTGAAACTCCAATAATTTGGCCTCCTGATACAAAGAGCTGACTCACTTGAAAAGACCCTGATGTTTGGAAAGATGAAGGCAGGAGAAGAAGGGGACAACAGAGGATGAGATGGTTGGATGGCATCACTGACACAATGAACATGGGTTTGGGTGGACTCTGGGTGTTGATAATGGACAGGGAGGCCTGGTGTGCTGCGGCTCATGGAATCCCAAAGAGTCAGACATGACTGAGCGACTGAAGTGAGTCTCTTCTCATACTCAGAGTAATAATTGTATACAGTAACAGGAGAAATATTTTGTTTGATAATGGAAAATATTTCAGATGATTAGTCAACTGAGATGATACAGTAAAATTTCAAGGATTCTTTCCTTCCTAGTAGCCTGGAAATGAAATAATCTCTATTTCCTAAAAAGAACTCAGAAAGTGGAGTCAGGGAACACAGGAGTCCTGGAATGTCTCTAGAAGTTTCTCAGTTAGATCAGTAGGACCAGTACCTGCCTCAGCAGGGTGGGTGACACCTGTCAAAGCCATGCCTGCCTTAGCCATAGCCATAGCCACAGCCTAGGCCACCAAAGTAGTTGCTGTAGAGGCACAAGGTGTCAGAAGTTGAAGGTTTAATGGAAAATCAAGGAACAAGTGTCCTCAGTCTGAATATCATGTTTCCCAGGGCCTTTTATACACCTTCAGTGGTGGGTAGGGCAAATCATAGGAAGGTGCTGAGCTGTTAATTCATGCCAACTTACATAATATGTGTGTGTGCTGAATCGCTTCAGCTGTGTCTGACTCTTTGCTACTCTATGACCGTAGCCCACCAGGCTCCTCTGTCCATAGGATTCTTCCAATATGAATACAGGAGTGGGTTGCCATGCCCTCCTCCTGGAGATCTTTCTGACTTAGGGATCAAACTCGAGTCTCTTACAACTCTTGCAATGGCAAGCAGGTTCTTTACCACTAATGCCCCCAGTGCCCCAAATATGTAATTTGCATAATAAAACTTTCTTAAGCTCATTTGATTTTATCAAAGAGACTCTCATAGGCTAGATTTTATTTTTCTTTCAGGTTAGGCTTCTTAAACTAAAGTCATTAGACTCCAGTGATAAATCTCTACTACATTTTCAAAACTGCATCAAAGCAGGATGCTGCTGCTGCTGCTGCTGCTAAGTCACTCCAGTCATGTCTGACTCTGTGCGACCCCATAGACGGCAGCCCACCAGGCTCCCAGTCCCTGGGATTCTCCAGGCAAGAACACTGGAGTGGATCACCATTTCCTTCTCCAATGCATGAAAGTGAAAAGTGAAAGGGAAGTCGCTCAGTCGTGTCCGACTCTTAGCGACCTCATGGACTACAGCCTATCAGGTCCCTCCTCCCATGGGATTTTCCAGGCAAGAGTACTAGAGTGGGATAGTTAGTGAAAATTCCTAGACATGGTTTTATGGAATTCTACAGAATGCTGACTCCTCATGTGGGTTTATAAGTGCATGGGCAAATAATTTAACTAAAGTAAGAATTCTGCCAAAATGCTTATGTATTGTTTTAATATAATTTCTCTCCCCAAAGGAAATAGTCCTTCAGTGTTTCATAATGGCTATACTGACACATTGCATGTTTAAATGCCACTATAAAAGCACCTGTACCTTTATCTGAAATTATGCTTCTTTTTGTTATTTTTAGGAAAATGTACAACCTTTTTATAGGATAAAACATTGGCTTATGTATTTGCTCTTCTTGCGTGCTGCATGCTAAGTTGCTTCAGTCATGTCTGACTCTTTGCAACTCTATGGATGGTAGCCCGCCAATCTCCTCTGTCCATGGGATTCTCCAGGTAAGATTACTAGAGTGGGCTCCCTTGTCCTCCTCATGGGGATCTTCCCGACCCAGGGATCAAACCCATGTCTCTTACATGTCCTGCATCAGCAGGCAGATTCTTTTGACCACTAGAACCAAACATGTGGAGATATTTGAAGCTTCATACACTGTTTTTGGTAATATAAAATGTTGTAGGATGACAGTTGTTCAAAAACATAAAAATGGAGCTAATGTATAATCCAAAAATCCCACTTTTGGGCATATAACCAGGTATGTAGTCAAAAGAATTGAAATTAGGATCTGGAAAAGATATCTGCACTCCCATGTTTAAAGAAACATTATTAACAATAGTAATGCCACATAAGAAATCCAAGTGTCTATTGATGGATGAGTGTATTAAAAAAATGCAGTATAGATACACAGTGGAATATTAGTCAGCCCTAAAAAAGAAGGGCTTCCCTGATGGCTCAATGGGTAAAGAATCCATTTGCCATGCAGGACCACAGGAGACATGGGTTTGGTCCTTGGATCAGGAAGATCCCCTGGAGAAGGAAATGGCAACCCACCCCAGTATTCTTGCCTGAAAATTCCCATGGACAGAGAAGCCTATCAGGCTACAGTCCAAAGGATCACAAAGAGTCAGACATGACTGAATGCCTAAGAATACACATACATTTAAAAAGAAGTAAATTCTGCCTTTGTGACAACATGGTTGAATCTGGAGGACATTTAATTGCTAAGTGAAACAAGTCAGTCACAGGGCATATAGAGCGTAATTCTTATATGAGGCATCTAAAATAATAAACTCATAAAATAGAGTGGAATGGAGGTAGTCAAGGGCTGGGGGGAGAGGGAGAAACGAGAAGCTGCTACCCAAAATGTATAAAGTTTCAGTTATACAAGATGAGTAAGTTCCAGAGATCTGCAATACTGTCTTGTACGCTCAGAAGTTTGCTAAAAGTGTAGATCTCATGTTGAGTGTACCTACCTCAATAACAATAAGAGAAAGGAAAGGGCAGGAGGAATCTTTTGGAGCTGACGAATTTGTTTATCACCTTGGCCGTGATGACAGTGACACAGGTTTAGCCATATGTCAAAGTTCATCAAAGGGCACCCAGTCCTTCAAGCCTGTGCAGTTTCTCTGCATATCAATTACACCTCAGTAAAATTATTAAAATTGATCTTTCTGCAGAGATTGGGCAGGATTTTTTTGCTTTTCTCTATCACAGCATATCAAATTTGTTCCAAAGTAGGGTTCCTCTTTCATCAGCCTAAGTAGAGGTCTGAGGACGCCTCCATCCATCTCCCCACACTGCTCTGTCTTTTCAGTGTTCTATTGCTCTCACAGTTGTCCTGGGGGTCTGGAGTGGGTTGTCCTTCCAAGGCTGCTGGGTATCAATACAGGGAACACATAATTACTCGTGTGTGTATTGAATTCTGTTCTGAAGGCAACTATAAGGAGAGTGCGTGATGGAGATAAAAAACATTTTTCACTTGTGAAAAAACATGTTCTCTCTTAGGAGAGGCCATGAGGCAGGTTAGACTTTAAAATGAACATTTAAATTCAGTGTTGGAGGCATTCATTCTTACTGACTTTGCCTGGAAAGTAGATGGAGAAGCAAAAGAAGTTGGCCTGGAAAGGATGAATGGGGAAGACACAGTGATCTAGTCTATGGAAACCTAGCTCCAAGATGATACACAAATAGAACCTTTTGAAAAGTAGTGTGGATTTACACAGGTGAATTTGTACATCTAGTCCATCATTGATTAAAAAGTAGTTTTGATCTGCCCTACCTGCATATTCAGAGTCATATAATTCTTGTCTTCAATCTCTTTGCAGCCATAGCACAGTTGAGTGAGGCCTGAGAAAGCCTCTTTTCCTCTTATAAAGCTGTGTTCCCTTCTGAGTACGCTACTGAGAGCACACAATGAGACAATCAATTCTTTCTGGGTGAAATAACATTATTTGCCCAACAAGACTCTGAAGATAGTTTATATTCCTACTTTCTCAACATCTGTTAAAGTAAAATATGAAATTCCAGGGAGACATTTTATGACATTACTCAGTGTCCTTAATTTATTTGTTCAAAATATTTATTAGGCACTTACTATGTACCAGCCACTCTTCTAGCTACAGGATTTCAATCCCTTATTTGCAAATAATATCTTTTTTATTATTCATTACTTGATCATGTGTCAGTTATGCAAGGTCCTTTGAGAAAAATCCACCATCCCACAGGAAAAATTGGAGGAGAATTCTTTAAATCAGTTGCTGAGACAATGAAATAGGACTTCTTATAATGTAAAGTGTTATACTGTTGAAAGTTCTGCAAGGAATAATAAATTTTTTGAAATATCTGGAGTGCTTCTAGCCATATGTGTTGATATCTGAGAATACTGTCTGGATGATGCCTGGAATATTCAGATGTTCTGCTCCTCACTGATGTCTTATTAATGGAGATTTCTTTTCCTCACTTGCCTGGGGAAGAAAGCTAGGATAATTTAGAAAAGTCATTTTGTTTTATTCAAATTGGAAGTGAAAGAACAACGTGAATATCCCTAATGCAAGTGAAAGGTGGTGATCTAGCCTGCTGAAACATTGTTTACCAAGAAGGGAGCCAGGGGCTTTTTCTGGTAGATCTCATTACTAAAATGTGAACAGACCCAGCAAAGATGAAGGCATGCATTGTATTCTTTTTCTGCTAAATTCAGAGGAAGAGCAAGAAATAGGAGAGGCAGAGTAAACCATTTACACAGACTCTAAGGCACAAACCTGAAGATACAAACTAACTACAGAATTTTTGAAAAACAAGCCAAAGATAGATACTTCTTGCATATGTCATAGAAAATAGGGCTATTATTGTGTGACATGGCATTTAATGTGTTTACATATGAATGATAATGCTTCCTATAAACACAGTTTTTATACTCATGTTGTTATAAAGAACTGATGGTCATAGCCGTACTCTTTTAGAAAATGATTTTCTCAGGAAAAAAAGCAAACAAAGGAATATCCAAATGCAGTTTCCCACAGAGACATGCAGATTAATGTAAACATAGCAAACTAATACTGAATATGAGAAAATAAGTTCATTAAAAATTAACATTGTTGCATATGAAAGATATTGATCACAGTAGAAAACAAATATATTGGTGTCAAAGATAAAACATTGATAATTTTTAACACATTCCTGGCTATTTTCATCAGCTGAGAAGTATATCAGATTTGAACTTCATGTTTTCCAGGTTAACCTTGGATAAGCTTGTCATAGCTCCTATAAAGGATGGAATTATTCTTGTGATTGGCTTCCTAATGACTCAGTGAGTAAAGAATCTGCCACAATGCAAGAGACACAGGAGACACGGGTTCATTCTCTGGATTGGGAAGGTTCCCTGGAGAAGGAAATGGCAACCCACTCCAGTATTCTTCCCTGGGAAATCCCATGGACAAAGAGTCGGATATGACTTAGCCACTAAGCGCACACACACATTCTTGTGATTAACCATGGAAGCAGAATGAGGAATCACAGATGAAGGAGTCCAGCAGACTGTGTTGCTCTGGACACACCTCAGTAGAATCCACAGGGTCAGTTGCTTTAGCAACACAGGCAGCAGCAGCCATGGTATGGGTTCCACCATACCTATGGCCAAGGCCAGAGCCACACCCCAGACAACCTTGATGATTGCTATAACAGTGCCTGGTATCAGAGATGAAAGTTTCAAGTGTCTCCATCTGCACATAGAATTTTATACACTTTCTGTAGTATATTTCAGACAAAGTTGAATAGTAAAGCTTCATAATAATAAAACTTCAAAACTTCAGCAGCATATATACTAAAAAAAATGAAATCATATAGAGATTAGCATGGCTCCTGTATAAGGATGACATGTACATTCATGAATCATTCCATATTTAAAAAAATAAAAATAAAAACAAAACTTCCTGAAACACTTGTTTGAAAAACTAAGGAGAGGGCCTTACAGCAAAAATTATAAACTTTGTCTTGGGATCCAATAATCCCGTTACATGTCCTTAAATTTAGAGATTCCTTTGGTATTTTGGAGATTTTATCACTCAGTTTTAAAGTCCATACTCAAGTTCTTTGAAATGTTGTCAATTTTAAGCCTTTTGGCTCAGTTTTAATAATTTTTTTTCCTATGCAATCAAGGAACCTAGAGAATGTCTGTTTGAGCAGTGAAGTGATAAAGTGAGGAGGTACCTGAAGTAAATTATCTTTTAAATTATGTAATTCTTTCTTTCAGGTAAATGACTCTTCAGACTAAATAATATTTTCTGCTCATTACTGTCAATAAACTAGTCAGTAAATAAAATATTTACTACATTCAAATGCTAATATAAAGTCATATATAATTTTTTATCTTGAGAGTTTTATTTAATTATAACCATGACGATTCATTTCATGTGAGTACATCATTATATTATACAGTTAATCATTTTTTTAAAAAGAAATCCAAGTATTAATGCTGAGTTTTCCCCCACATTTCACCTTTTAGGTTCCCAAATCCTCAACTTGATTTTAAAGTTGTCCTTGAGTTTTTCCAGAAAAGATTTCTTGAAATAATGGCAGAAGAAATGTGTGGCATGGGTATCTCATATTTGACTCTGTATTTAATCAGTTGTGGTAGCATGTTATATTATAACATGTATCTGGAAAATGTCACTGTATTTTCATGAATTTATTATATTAAAAAAAGTAAATAAACATGTGAAAATAGTTTGAGTCTCATGGACCCTTGAAAGGGTCTTCAGTTCCCACAGGGGTCAAAAGATCACACGTTGAGAATTCCTGGTCTAGAACAGGAATTCTTTAAACTTTTAGCTAAGAAAACCATGAGACTTCCCCGGTGGCTTAGCGGTAAATAATTCACCTGTAATGCAGGAGACATGAGTTCCATTCCTGGGTAGAGAAGATCCCCTGAAGGAGGGCATGGCAACTCACTCTAGTGCCCTTTCCTGGAGAACCCCATGGACTGGGGCTACAGTCCATAGGGTGGTAAAGAGTCAGACATTACCGAAGCGACTGAGCATGCGTGCNTACAAATTAATTGAGAAGTTTTATTTTTACAAATGGGGTCAAAACCCATTAAAATTCTTCATTTAGCAAAAACTTTAAAATGAATTAGAATATTCTACATTCAACAATTTAGTATTACATGGATGTCAGGATTTTATAAATGCTATACCCAAATAAATTAAAAGATGCTTACTCCTTGGAAGGAAAGTTATGACCAACCCAGACAGCATATTCAAAAGCAGAGACATTACTTTGCCAACAAAGGTCCATCTAGTCAAGGCTATGGTTTTTCCAGTGGTCACATATGGATGTGAGAATTGGACTGTGAAGAAAGCTGAGAGCCAAAAAATTGATGCTTTTGAACTGTGGTGTTGTAGAAGATTCTTGAGAGTCCCTTGGATGGCAAGGAGATCCAACCAATCCATCCTAAAGGAGATCAGTCCTGGCTGTTCATTGGAACACTGATGCTGAAGCTGAAACTCCAATACTTTGGCCACCTCATGCAAAGAGTTGACTCATGCAAAGACCCTGATGCTGGGAGGGATTGGGGGCAGGAGGAGAAGGGGATGACAAAGGACAAGGTGGCTGGATGGCATCACCGACTCGATGCACATGAGTTTGAGTGAACTCTGGGAGTTGGTGATGGACAGGGAGGCCTGGCGTGCTGCCATTCTTGGGGTCGCAAAGAGTCAGACAAGACTGAGTGACTGAACTGAACTGATACCCAAATAAAATTTAGTAGTGTCACAATGAAAATCATTTCAAATAATCTTTTACAAAATGCTCTCTCCCAACACAGCAACATGTTTGGCATACTTTAGGAGATGAGTATTGAATGAATGAATGAATGGCTGAACACATGAAATGTACTTCATAATCAAAGTGGTTTATGATAAACCTGCTCAATGCAAAGAAATAGCGGAAAACAATAGAATGGGGAAGACCAGAGATCTCTTCAAGAAAATTAGATACCAAGGGAACATTTCATGCAAAGATGGGCTCAATAAAGGACAGAAATAGTATGGACCTAACAGAAGCAGAAGATATTAAGAAGAGGTAGCAAAAATACACAGAACTGTACAAAAAAGATCCTCATGACCCAGATAATAATGAAGGTATTATCACTCCCACTCACCTAGAGCCAGACATCATGGAATGTGAAGTCAAGTGGGCCTTAGGAAGCATCACTATGAACAAAGCTAGTGGAGGCGATGGAATTCTATCATTCTAAAAGATGATGCTATGAAAGTGCTGCACTCAATATATCAGCAAATTTGGAAAATTCAGCAGGGGCCACAGGACTGGAAAATGTCAGTTTTCATTCCAATCCCAAAGAAAGGCAATGCCAAAGAATGCTCAAACTACCACACAATTGTACTCATCTCACACACTAGTAAAGTAAGTAATGCCCTAAGTTCTCCAAGTCAGGCTTCAGCAATACATGAACCGTGAACTTCCAGATGCTCAAGCTGGTTTTAGAAAAGGCAGAGGAACCAGAGATCAAATTACCAACATCCACTGGATCATGGAAAAAGCAAGAGTTCCAGAAAAACATCTATTTTTGCTTTATTGACTGTGTCAAATCCTTTGATTGTGAGGATCACAATAAACTGTGGAAAATTCTGAGAGAGATGGAAATAGACCACCTGACCTGCCTCTTGAGAAACCTGATTACAGGTCAGGAAGCAACAGTTAGAACTGGACATGGAACAACAGACTGGTTCCAAATAGGAAAAGGAATACGTCAAGGCTGCATATTGTCACCCTGTTTATTTAACTTCTATGCAGAGTACATCATGAGAAACGCTGGGCTGGAAGAAGCACAAGCTGGAATCAAGATTTCTGGGAGAAATATCATTAACCTCAAATATATAGATGACACCACCCTTATGGCAGAAAGTGAAGAGGAACTAAAAAGCCTCTTGATGAAAGTGAAAGAGGAGAGTGAAAAAGTTGACTTAAAGCTCAACATTCAGAAAACTCAGATCATGGCATCCAGTCCCATCACTTCATGGCAAATAGATGGGAAAACAGTGGAAACTGGCTGACTTTAATTTTCTGGGCTCCAAAATCACTGTAGATGTTAATTGTAGCCATGAAATTAGAAGACATTTTCTCCTTGGAAGGAAAATTATGACCAGCTAGACAGCATATTAAAAAACAGGGACATTACTTTGCCAGCAAAGGTCTCTCTAGCCAAGGCTATGGTTTTTCCAGTGGTCATGTATGGATGTGAGAGTTGGACTGTAAAGAAAGCTGAGCTCAGAAGAACAGAGTTGGACCATGAAGAAAGCTGAGCTCAGAAGAATAGATGCTTTTGAACTGTGGTGTTGGAGAAGACTCTTGAGAGTCCTTTGGACTGCAAGGAGATCCAACCAATCCATCCTAAAGGAGATCAGTCCTGGGTGTTCATTGGAGGGACTGATGTTGAAGCTGAAACTCCAGTACTTTGGCCACCTGATGTGAAGAGCTGACTCACTGAAAAGACTCTGATGCTGGGAGGGATTGAGGGCAGGAGGAGAAGGGGACGACAGAGGATGAGATGATTGGATGGCATCACTAACTCAATGGACATGGGTTTGCATGGATTCTGGGAGTAGGTGATGGACAGGGAGGCCTGGTGTGCTATGGTTCATGGGATCACAATGAGTCGGACACGACTGAGCAACTGAACTGAACTGAACTGAAACTTGCTCAGTGGCTCAATTGTTTCTGGCTCTATGTGACCCCCTAGACTGCAGCATGCCAGGCTTTCCTGTTTGTCCTTCACTATCTCAAGAAGTTTGCTCAAACTCATGTCATTGTGTTGGTGATGCCATCCTACCATCTCATCCTCTGTCACCCCTTTCGCCTCCTGCCCTCAGTCTTTCCAAGTATTAGGGTCTTTTCCAGTGATTCAGCTCTTCACATCAGGTGGCCAAAGTATTGAAGCTTTATGATAAATAGATTTATTAAAAGGACATCCAGGTTCTTAGGGCTGCCTCAGGACTTATATGTTCAATTTCAAGCTTGACACAAATTCTGTATGAATGACATCAAGCAACTAAGAATATACCAGCAAACAGAAAACAGGCACCTGGATAACTCAGAGAAGCACCACTTAAAATGTTCCTCTGTGTTCTAGGGAAACATACAGACAGCCCCATGCAGCTACCAGACTTCACGAGTGTTTTGAGCCATTTTGTTTGTGAGTTGAATTTATTGATGAGGAAGCAATTAACTATGTCACATGGAAATTCAGCTTTAAACAGCATGAGAAATATGTAGAGGGACAAAAACTAGGAAATAAAGGATGGAGGTAAGCTTTGGGTCAATCTCTTGGGACAATATATACAAGTTTTTATGTTACAATCATCCATATGCAATGATGTGAAAGTGTATCATATTTGCAAAGAGATTAAATTTATTAAAAGAAACACTTAGAGAATAAAAGGAAAGTTTTCATTGCATTTAAGAAAAAAAAAATCTTTATGATCTTGCACGATGGAACCAGGGAAAGATGAGGTCTGAATTATTTTCATGATGGTTTAGATTTCAATTTAGATTGTTGCTATTTTGAAGAGACAGGATGAGATGAGTAAGCCTAGCAGCAGAATCCATATTTCACAAGAGGACAAATATGGTGGGTTTGGTGGCTCTAGAGTTTTTCAGTAGACTCTTTGTGACCAATATCTTCCATAGTAAGATGAGCAACAGCAGTCATATCCATAGTCACCATATCCTTGATAGCCACAGCTAAGCCTATCATATTCATAGCCCCATAGTAGTTTCCATAGTAGATCATGGTGGCAGGAATAGACAGTGCTGGTGTAGCAAAGGTAGATGGTTTCCTGAGTTTTAACATCACCATCTTCACATCATCTTCTATACTTCCTTAATAGTAGTTGTGGCAAGTCACAGGTAATGCTGTCTTCAATACAGATTATTGTGCATTAACCACAAACAACACCAACAAAGAAGTTCTCATAAATCTTTTATTTCATTAGGCATAGTGAAGCCTCCATAGGCAAGTTTACACTGGTGTTGTGTCAACAAGATTTGCACAATCAAATCATGTGTTTTGAATGACAGATATTTAACTTGATTTGAAAGCCCTTTCTCCTTAAGGGCTCAAATTTAAATTTTGCCATAAAATTCTATGAAATCACAACAGCTATGCAAACTGAAATTGATTAAAATTGTTTTGAGGTTATTAGTGCCTTCAAGTTCAGCTACCCACTGCAGTAGAGAAAGTCATTTTCTTTAGTTTTGAAGAAATAGAAGTGCTAAAGACAAAGTTAAAGTTGCATCAGTCATGTCCAACTCTTTGCGACATCATGGACTGTACAGGCCATGGAATTCTCCAGACCAGAATACTGGAGTGAGTAACCAGTTCCCTTTTTCCAGAGGATCTTCCCAACCCAGGGATCAAACCCAGGTCTTCCACATTGCAGGTGGTTTCTTTACCAGCTGAGCCACCTGGTAAGCACAGAAGTGCTAAGAGTCACTTTATTGACTTAAAGTATGATGTGTGTAATATTGCACAGTATTTCTTTGTAGAAAAATATATATTTTATCTTTAATGCATATTTCAGATAACACTTTTTGCAGAATACAAGTTTGCAAGTGTACAAATCTATTTCATTTCTCATATTTTACCAAATTCTATTTTGACTCAACGTTTAGCCATTATCTGTGCTCATGCTCAGTTGTGTCTGACTCTGTGACCCTTTGTACTATAGCCTGCCAGGCTCCTCTGTTCATAGGATTTTCCAGGCAAAAATACTGGAGTGTGTTGTCATTTTCTCCTCCAGGGAATCTTCCTGAACCAGGGACTGAATCTGCATCTCCTGTGTCTCCTGCATTACAAGCAATTCTTTACCTGCTGAGTCATCGGGGAAGCCTGCTATTTATATTAGATGTCAAAACATTTATATTAGATGTCAAAACATTTATTCTTGGTTCTTCCAAATAAACTCAACAAAATTCAATGACATTCTAGTTGTTAGGATTAAACTCAACTTTGTTAAAAGTTTTGCCATTCCTTCTGCACCTTCTGAGGTGAATTTAAATGTGCAATGATATGTTATTAATTGAAAGGGAGTCTTAATCTATCTCATGCTAATATCTGTGGATGGTAGAGTGGAAATTGCCACTTTCAATGGCCATAACCAAAAAATTCTTCTGATCAGTCAGTTACCTACCATTTAGAATTACATCTTTGTAGCTCTATGGCCAGAAAGGTCTTTTGTTGTGCTAGGGAAGTCAGTGAGTCTGCACTCAGATCCACATAGGTAGGTACCATCTGCTGCATTCTCTACGTGGCTGTGAAATGTTTGTTGAATAACTCATGGGACTTGCTCACTCATAGTGTGATTTCTACTTTTAGATGCATAGTCTTAATATATGGTTTCCCTTCCCTTCAGCTTCAGTGACACAAGGCCAAAAGGAAGACTTAACTATAGATGAATTCTCTTTATCAATTCAACAAAATATCTATGAACACCATTATCAAATGAAATAAGTAGTAGTCAGTGTTATCCTAGTGCCCACTGTCAGCCAGACACTGTTCTGAATGCTTGATACAGATAAGCTAAGTTGATTCTCAAAATTGTTGTGTGGGGTAGGTATTACTTACCATCCCATTTGCAAATGGATAGCAGAGGCACACAGTTACAGTGGTCACTCAGCTACAAGAGTTAGTTGCTCAGTCGTGTCCGTGGGTCTTTGTGGACCCATAGAATGTAGCCTGCCAGATTCTCTGTCCATGTCATTTTCTAGGCAAGACTACTGGAGTGGGTTGCCATTTCCTTCTCCAGGTCACCCAGCTATAAGTGACGGAAATAATATTTCAACCTGGAGAGCTGATTCCAAAAGTTTTAGTTTTATCTCTTAAGCTATGCTGACATCTATGAAGTCATCTTTCTAAGAACACAAGTTTAGAGGGCTTTTTTACTTAATCCATGGGGTCACAAAGAGTTGGACACAACTGAGTGACTGAACTGAACTGAACTTTACCTAATCACTCAGCTCAGATTATTCATTGCATACAAATATATATATGTCATAATTAATATGTTTTTCATAGTCCAAGCAATTTTACCAAGAACTCCTAGTCTACTAGCATCATGAAGGGTACCTCTGCCAGTATCATTGTTTAAAATAAAATAAAATATCTATGTTCACCTTTGAATCAAAATACAAATATTACAAATATGTTGAAATTGAAGAAAATCCTTTTGTGAAAATGCAACTTTAAAAGTAAAATCTAGTAATTTTTGTTTTCTGGCAATAGATTTAAGATATGACTTTAAAACTATGGAAAACATTTAAAATAGAGTCATAAGAAGAAATATTAATGTAGGTGAGAAAGAGAAGTCCAGTTTTCTCAGACCTAGTGGCCCAGAATTTCAAACTACCATAACTACAGTATTGAGTTTTTGTCAATCGTCTCATGAAGCTGAGTGATACATTTTGGCTTTTTCATAGTAAGCCATCTCTTACATGAACATAAGGAGACTTTCTAAAGAAAAAAAAAAGTTTGGAGCAGCAGATAGAAAAGATCAAGTTTAAGGTAGATTATCATGATGTGTTGAATGCCATCAAAAGAATATATAATCATTGATTGTCTGGGAAAGCTTAGAATATTTACCCAAAATGCTATTTCTTGCCATAAATATTGGTTAGAAATGGATAATTTGAAGATCTTATATGAATAGAGTTTTGAATATGAGACAGTTGTTTCTTACTAACGGCTCACAAATGATTCAGGTGTGACTAAACATTAGCAAAGATTCAGGTGTGACTAAATATTAGCAAAGCCCCCTGAGGCCATGACTAAAAGCCAGGAATCAGCAAATTACTCAGCTGGTCCTGCAAATTAGCCAGTAGCATTATGACTTGTGTAGTGGTCCCCATCCACACTAAGTATATAGAAAAGGCCCTCTACAGGGAAATTGTCCAGATTGAAGTCACCTGTGCTCCTTCTCTGCCCACGGAAAGCCTCAACACTAATACCATGTGTGGCTACTATGAGAACTTCTATGGGGGCTGTGGTTTCGGAAGCTGTAGCTATTGAGGCCTTGGCTGTGGCTATAGATGTGGCTCTGGCTATGGTTCTGGCTTTGGCTACTACTATTGAGGACACCATGGAAGAGCCTCCTCCTCTGCACCTGGACGTCAAGATTCACCAGTTCTGAACCCTATATATTCTGTGTCTTTCCCTGGATGATGATTATCTTGTATCATGGAAATCTAGTATGGTCTGTCGTTGCTCGACCATCTAACCTACAAATTTCCTGAATTTACTCCATTAAGTGGGAGATGGTGAAATTCACATGTGACCTCATACTTCTGCTTTCGTTAGGATGATGGTGTCAAGAAATTGCCTTGACATTCACGCTAGACTTGCTTCTCTGTTGACCTAATCAACTTGTTCAATCTAAACAGAAACTCTGGTCTCTATGCCAATTATTTGATTTTCAGCATTTCTGATAGTGTTTGTGTTTCAGTTTTTAGGAAACTCAACAATTACTTTCTTGGGGAGCTATTTTTCTCTTATTATTCTTAGGTTAGTTTCTTTATCAGTTCAAATATCAGTTGTCTTAGGAAAGTAACTTACTTTCTGTAGACTTCAGTTTCCTTCTCTGCTTCTGAGGGAATAAGGTAAGTTATGTTGGAAAACTCTTAAAGCCAAATATCACTTCTATCCATTTTAAAGGTATTAGAGATGTAATGTTAAGAATAATTTAATAATGAATTGCATCTCAAGCTAGCAACAATTTGTGAAAATATTTGGCAGGCATGGGGGACTATAATATTAAGATAAAAACACTATTTCAGATATGGGCTGAAAAGCTTCAACATCTCATAATGTCCTAATTAAAGATGCTGGTTTAGCTGGGGTAGGATTCACTTCGAAGTTCATGTTATTGTTGGCAGTTGCTTTTAGCTGTAGAAATGAAAGACTTATTTTCTTGCTGGCTATTGACCAGAGCCCCGTGCAGGGTGTCTTCTAGAAGCTACTCTCGGCCACAAAAGACTGCCCACATTCCCTTCCCAAGTAAATTCCCAAACATGGAATGCTTGTTTACTCAAAGCCAGCAAGGAGGGAGAGAGACTCCAGCAAGAGAGGTAATGCAGTCTTGTGTAACATAATCACATAATCACACATAATAATGTACACTTGCCATATTTTACTGGGTACAAATAAGTCACAGGTCTCATACTCACAGGGAGAGGATCACACAAAAATATTTACATCAAAAGGTAGGAATCAAAGGGGCAAGCTACCTACCACAGGCTCAATGCTACACATTTTTCATACAAGAAATTAGGAAGTTGTTCATTTTCAGTGCACTTTAACAATTCTTACAGTATTAGGATTTTCTTGTGCTTGAAAATTTGATAGAATTCTGAGACTTCATCTGGGACTAGGCTTTTATGTAGGCTATTTTGTTAATAATATCCTCTTTTCCTTCCAAGGAAATTGGTATGTTTTTGATCTCTAAAACTAACAGTGTCTATTTTGGTAATTTGTATTTTGCTAAGAAATTATCCATTTAACCTTGGTTTTCAGATTTATAAAGTTCTGAAAAGTAGTTTCATATGATGTTTCAAATTTCCTTCATTTTAATGTTCATTTTTCTTTTGCTATTTATTTTGTATGTGATTTCTCTCTTTTTTCTTCAAGTTAACAGGTAGTTTATAATTCTGTTAATTCTTTCCAATAACAGCATTTTGGCTGGTTATTTAAGTCAATTTTATTACTTTCTGGTTTTTGATCTATTTTTTCCTTTTCTGGTTTTCTTATTTCTCCTTTATGAAGTGTTCTGACTGAAATATTGATTTTTCTTTTATTTTTAGTGATAATGGTGTTTGGTGCTATGAATTTTTCTTTAAACACTGCTTTAAATATCTCTCAAAGACTACTATGGATCATTTTCATTAGTTATTTAAAACTCTATAATTTCATTCATATTTCATCTTTTACCCCACCCCCCAAGTTTTCCTAATAGAAGATTTTTTATTTTCTAGGTTGTAAAGAACTCATTGTTTTCCCTACTGCTTGATTTTACTTTTAAAGGGATTTTCTATTCTTTCCTTTCCCCAGTAATTATGAGTTTTGTTGCATGATGTAAGGAAGCATTCTTGCTTGTATTTCTGTTTTACAAAAGATGCTAATTCTGTGTAACATAATATTAGATACATGATCAATTATAGTGTTTGTTTTGTGTGTGTTGGAAAGAAGGTTCATTTTATATTATGGGGATGCAAAGATCAATATATTATAAGTTTTACCTAATTGATTATATTGTTTAGGCTTTACTTATTATTTCTATTTTATCTGTCTTGTTCTGAGGAAAGTCATCCATTATTAGTGTGTTTTTATCTGTTTCTCCTTGATATAGTTAGATAGATAAATATAAATGATTCTTCATAAAGACAGTTTTTGTGTTTTTCATGTATTAAATAAAATATTAATAAGTTAAAAATATCTCTTGCTTACTAGTGCTTTTAGAGGAAAATATTTGAAGTCAAGTTCCCAGTCTCTGTAATGTTCTTAAGGTACCCATAAATATGCTGTATAAATATTTAATATAATTTACCACTGAAGATATCTATGCCTAGAGATTATTTAGGGGGAATTTGTTTTTAACTATGCATTCATTTTCTTTATTAGATAAAGTGCTATTCAAATATGTATGCAGGCCAAGAAGCAACAGTTAGAACTACACATCAATAGACTGGTTCAAAATTTGGAAAGAAGTACATCAAGGCTGTTTATTGTCACACTGCTTATTTAACTTGTATGCAGAATATATCATGAGAAACACTGGGCTGGATGAAACACAAGCTGGAATCAAGATTGCCAGGAGAAATATCAATAACTTCAGAAATGCAGATGACACCACTCCTATGTCAGAAAACAAAGAGGAACTAAAGAGCCTCTTGATAAAGGTGAAAGAGGAGAGTGAAAAAGCTGGCTGAAAACTCGACATTCAAAAAACTAAGATCATGGCATCTGGTCCCATTACTCCATGGCAAATAGATGGAGAAAAAATGGAAACAGTGACAGACTTAATTTTCTTGGACTCCAAAATCACTGCAGATGGTGACTGCAGCCATGAAATTAAAAGACATTTGCTCCTTGGAAGAAAAGTTATGACCAACCTAGACAACATATTACAAAACAGAGACATTACTTTGCCGACAAAGGTCTGTCTAGTCAAAGCTTTGTTTTTTCCAGTAGTCAGGTATGGATGTGAGAGTTGGAATGTAAAGAAAGCTGAGTGCTGAAGAATTGATGCTTTTGAGCTGTGGTGTTGGAGAAGACTCTTGAGAGTCCCTTGGACAGCAAGGAGATCCAACCAATCCATCCTAAAGAAGATCAGTCCTGGGTGTTCACTGGAAGGACTGATGTTAAAGCTGAAACTCCAATACTTTGGCCACCTGATGTGAAGAGCTGACTCATTTGAAAAGGCCCTGATGCCGGGAAAGATTGAAGATGGGAGGAGACTGGGAAAACAGAGGATTAGATGGTTGGATGGCATCACCAACTCAATGGACTTTGAGTCTGAGTAACCTCTGGGAGTTAGTGATGGACAGGGAAGCCTGACATGTTGCAGTTCATGGGGTTGCAAAGAGTCGGACACGATTGAGTGACTGAACTGAATTGAACTGATGTATGGATGTGAGAATTGGACTATAAAGAAAGGTGAA
The DNA here is from genome assembly GCA_006410935.1 of Redunca redunca. Classification (NCBI taxonomy): domain Eukaryota; kingdom Metazoa; phylum Chordata; class Mammalia; order Artiodactyla; family Bovidae; genus Redunca; species Redunca redunca. The sequence goes on along the minus strand of SJYQ01096301.1, from coordinate 340,512 downwards.
CACCAAAGAATTGATGCTTTTGAACTGTGGTGTTGGAGAAGACTCTTGAGAGTCCCTTGGACTGCAAGGAGATCAAACAAGTCAATCTTAGAGGAAATCAGTCCTGAATATTCATTGGAAGGACTGATGTTGAAGCTGAAACTCCAATACTTTTGGCCACCTGATGCAAAGAACTGACTCATTGGAAAAGTCCCTTGTGCTGGGAAAGATTGAAGGCAGGAGGAGAAGGGGACAACAGAAGATGAGGTGGTTTAATGGCATCTCCATCTCTATGGACATGAGTTTGAGCAAGCTTTGGGAGTTTGTGATGGACAGGAAAGCCTGCTTGCTGCATTCCGTGGGGTTGCAAAGAGTCGGACACAAGTGAGCAGCTGAACTGACTGACTCAGATTTACTGGAGTTGGTTTTGGTAATCGGTGTGTTTAAAAGAAGTTTTTCCATTTCAACTGTGTTGTGGAAGTATTGACTAACGTCTTTCATGTTTTCCATTGTGTTTGGAGCCTGTGGGATCTTAAAAAAATATTCATTCTTTCATTCTTCACACTCATAATTTGAATTCTCTCTCCTATATTCTTGATCAAAATCTAGAATTCATCACTTTGACATATCTGTTCAAACTATCAGCTTGAGGAATTACTGATTTTCTTTATAGTTTGTCCATTTTATATTGAATTAATTGTGCTTGTATCTTCATTTTTCCTTTATTCTCCTTACATTATACTTAAAAGTATTTATATTAAAAATTTCCCTTACTATTTGCTTTTTAAAGAGGTTTGGAACATTGATGTTTTAAATGTCCTCTTCTTTTTACATAAATATTTGAAATGGTTTATTCAGTGATAAGCCATACATCTAGTTATTTAAAGGGAATCATTTCCAAATTAAGGAAGACTCTGTCCTTGTGTACGTGACACTCTCCTGTCTTCTGCAAACACATCTTGACAGTGAGGAAGATATATGGAGAATATTGCTATCCTCCTACTCCACCAAAAGACAGAGACTTTGCTGATGAAATTCCTTCTCCACTTTCAGGCAGCAATGTCAGGGATCAGAGAGACAGCCAGTGACACAAGATGAGCCAAAGAGATTGCAAACATAGCTGTAAAAACCCTGAAAATTATTAATCATACTCCACAAGAACTTTGAGCTAACTGAAAGAGTAGCTATCCTTTTTTAATTTTTTTAAAAAAGATTTAAGTAAAATCAAGATGTTTTTAACTAAAAAAATTTATCTCCTATAATAGATAGTGAAAGGGCCAAATACCTCACACAAAACACACACAAACAAAGAAATCTACATAAACAATATATGTCAAAGTATTGTAGGTAGGGAAAACAGAAATTTGGACAAAAAAATAATTTTAGACATTTTCCCAAAGGGAAGTGGTTAAGATTGATCTTCTGAGAAACCTATATATAGGTCAAGAAACAACAGATAGAATTGGACATGGAACAATGGACTGGTTGAAAATTGGGGAACGAGTACATCAAAGCTGTATATTGTCACCCTGCTTATTTAACTTATAGGCAAAGTATATCATGCAAAATGCCAGGCTAGAAGAAACACAAACTGGAATCAAGATTGCTGGGAGAAATATCAACAACCTCAGATGCAGATGATACTACCCTAATGGCAGAAAGGAAAGAGAAACTAAAGAATCTCTTAATGAGGGTGAAATAGGAAAGTGAAAAAGCTGGCTTAAAACTCAACATTCAAAAAACTGAGATATGGAATCTGGTCCCATCCCTTCATGGCAAATAGATAGATAAAAAGTGGAAGCAGTAACAGATTTTATGTTCTTGGGCTCCAAAATCACTGCTGATGGTGCCAGTAGTCACAAAGTTAAAAGACACATACTCCTTAAAAGAAAAACTATGACAAACCTAGACAGCATATTAAAAGGCAGAGACATCACTTTTCCAACAAAGGTCCTTTTAGTCCAAGCTAGGGCTTTTCCAGTAGTCATGTATCGATGTGAGTGCTGGACCATAAAGAAGACTGAGTGCCGAAAAATTGATATTTTTGAACTGTGGTGCTGGAGATAACTCTTGAGAGTCCCTTGGACTGCAAGGAGATCAAACCAGTCAATTATAAAGGAAATCAACCCTGAATATTCTCTGGAAGGACTGATGCTGAAGCTGAAGCTCCGGTCTTTTGGCCACCTGATGCGAAGGGCTGACTCATAGAAAAGACTCTGGTGCTGTAAAAGGTTGAGGGTAGGAGAAGCAGGTGACAGAGGATGAGATGGTTGAATGGCATCACTGACTCTAAGTACATGAGTTTGAGCAAGCTCTGGGAGATAGTGAAGGACAGAGAAGCCTGGCTTCCTATAGTCCATGGGTCTCAATGAGTCAGACCGTCGTGAGTGAACAACAAATTTGCATTAAATTGTATAATAGTAAGATAGATCAGATGAATATTTTTACAAATTGTTGGAAACTGGCAATTCAATAGAAAATTCTGACGTTGCATAGTAGCTTAGATTTGCTACTCATTTTTTAACAGACACAGACATCCTTATTATAAAAAAAATGTGGGAGGTATACATGGATCCTCATAAAAGAGCATCCTGAAAAGATGAGCAATATAGAATTTCTCAAAAGAAACCAGAAGAGCAGTATCTTCCATAGCAGCATGGATGATAACAGATATGTCTACAGCTACTATAGCCATATTCATAGCTACATCTCAGGTCACCAAAGCCATAACCCAAATCACCGTAATAGTTGCTGTAGAAGGTCATGGTGTGAGGAGAAGATTCAGCTGAAGAAAAGATTCAGTTTTAAGAGTTTTAAGATAATAATCTGCATAGAACCTTATTTACCAAATGAGTGTCATGTGATAAACCACAGGCATTGCTAGACTCACATTTCAAGCTAAACTGGCACTAAAACTATCTCAAGAATTCCTCATAACCAATGTATCCAAGCCAAGACATCTGTAGTGTGTGTCATGATGCCTATCAATATATCGTATGTATTTAGGGAGAGAGATTTGTAGCCTGATGTTTATTCTAGATTCCAAATTTAAACTCAGTTGCTAGCTCCATGAGTTCATTTAATCCATGAAGATTCAGCTTGTTGACAAGTTTATTTTAATTTAAAAACTAAATTAAAACCTTCTACCTGCATATATGTAGACCTGGAGACAAAAGGGTGGCTTTGAAGTGGAAGACAAGGATGGGATTTTTGTGGGACAGATGATGGGGTGGCAGAGTTCACTTGTACAACATTGAATAACTGTATTATAACTTTTATTGAGAAGCAATGTTATATACTACACTTTGGTTTATACTTGGCACAAATGGGTATCAATAATTTTATACATGACACAAAACCAAGGCAAGACCATGAAGATTAACCTCATTTACCAAAGGATTAGAGGACTTATTCCATTAGAAATTAGAATTTAATCTCAAAGATTTATGGATATGATGTGTCTGCTGATATACCACACTGAAAAAGGCACATCTCTTTTGGTATTCTGCTGAAATGTGTAACCTCAGCCTAGGTATGAGAAGCTTCAGACAAACCCAAATTGGGAAATATTCTACTAAATATGGCACTCTTGGAAGAAAGTGAAGAAGAGCTAAAGGGCCTCTTGATGAAAGTGAAAGAGGAGAGTGAAAAAGCTGGCTGAAAACTCAATGTTCAGAAAACTAAAATCATGGCATCTGGTCCCATCCCTTCATGGCAAATAGATGGGGAAACAGTAGGAACAGAGAGAATTTATTTTCTTGGGCTCCAAAATCACTGCAAACAGTGACTGCAGCCATGAAATTAAAAGGCACTTGCTCCTTGGAAGAAAAGCTATGGCCAACCTAGACAGCATATTAGAAAGCAGAGACATTACTTTGCCAACAAAGGTCCATCTAGTCAAGGCTATGGTTTTTCCAGTGGTCATGTATGGTTGTGAGAGTTGAACCATGAAGAAAGCTGAGTGCCAAAGAATTGATGAACTGTGGTGTTGGAGAAGACTCTTGAGAGTCCCTTGGGCATGAAGGAGATCAAACCAGTCCCTTCTAAAGGAAGATCAGTCCTGGGTGTTCATTGGAAGGAATGATGCTGAAACTGAAGCTCCAATACTTTGGCCACCAGATGCAAAGAATTGACTCATTTGAAAAGACCCTGATTCTGGGAAGGATTGGAGGAGGGAGGAAAAGGGGACAACAGAGGATGAGATGGTTGGATGGCATCACCAACTCAATGGACATGACTTTGAGCAAGCTTGGGAGCTGGTGATGGAGAGGGAGGCCTCATGGGCTGCAGTCCATGGGTCACCGAGTTGGACACTACTGAGCAACTGAAATGAACTACTAAATATCTAACACTTTAAAACTGTAAAGGACAGGAAACTCAAGGAAAGATGGAGTAACTCTCACTAACTGGAAAACACTGAAAATATATGGGAGCAAAGACAATGTGAAGTGGATCTTGGAACTGAAAAAAAAAAAAGATGTTAATGAAACAAATTTTTGTACAAAATTAATTTATTTGTCTTGATAATTGCACTATGGTTATAAAAGATATTAGGGGACATTGAGAAATGGATATATGAGATTTTTTTGTATGTTTAAGTAACTTTTTATAATCTAAAATTATTCTAGTATATGAAGTTCAAAAGGAATGTAAAAGTACTCTTTCTGTTTCATTGATTTGATCATTTATTACTTCTTTCATGCATCAAACTTTGTTAAGAACTAGTCATATATTGCACATTATTAAGGATGGAGCAGTAAACATATCACATAAAGTCAATATTTTTATGGTGCATATAATCTAGATTAATCCAGATCAAGAAATTCCAGACAGACGAAGATATAAAAAACGAATGAGTCAATTTCTGATAGCGATGGGTTTATGTAAACCCTAAATCATTTTCAGTTATGGGGAATTTAAAGACTTATTTGTAAGGAATGATTCAAACTGAGTAGTCAGAAAAAGCTTCTCTAGGAGAAGAGAGAATGCAAAGTCATTCTGGCTGTTACTTAGAACTGGAGGGCAGAAAACCTGAAGTGGAAACAAACTAGGTCTGTTTGAAGGACTGAAAAGTCACCAAAGGAAGTGTGAATATTTAATGAAGAGGAAAGGGGTTACCAGATGAACTCATGGATATGGTCATAGCTTTGGCATGTTGGATTATGTCAGCTATGTTTTCCAAGATGTATCCAGGTGTAGCATAAAAATGCAAGCAAATCAGTTAAATCTGAATGTCATATAAATAAATTATTTTTTTAGTTTAAGTATCCCTCTTGCAATCTTTGGGAAATCCAATCTTCTGAATTTTGATTTGAAAATCAATATTTTGAAATTGAAATCTAATTGCATGTCTGATATCTACTCTAGCAATCCCAATGTGGAACACTTACAGGATTTCAGTAAAGGAAAGTTAGATCTAATTTGTGCCATGTGTGCTATGAGACGGAAAAGAAATTAGACTAGGGAGTATAGAGAATCATGAATGCAATTTGTCTTAAATTTCTAATCACTATTCATCTATGAAAATATCAGTGTTAATTTGAAGATATATAGAATAACATTGGAAATACATATGAAAATTATATATGAAGTAATATGACTGAAAATGGAATTGAAATTGATTGAACAAAAGAATTCATCCAAAGTGCTCCAATTAAACAGAGTTTAGGTAGAGACTAGCCACTATATGAGTGGGGTGAACATATCTTTGGGAACTCTAAAATTTGAGGACAAAATCTTAGGAGATTAAAGAGAGGATACTGAGAAGAAGCAGCTGCTGAGGTGAGAAATGAACCCAAGCTGTGTGCATAGGGTGAAGCTAAAGGTTGGAGTTTTTAGGAATTAAATAAAAAGAGGGAGAGGGTGGGATGAGATGGGAGAATGGCATTGANAAAAAAAAATCTTAAAAAAAAAAATAACTCAGTGGTGGGAATCCTTTCATAGTACATACACACATTAAATCACCACATTGTACACGCTGAACGTATTATCATTTTATTTGTCAATTATACCTCAATAAAAATTTTGAAAGCATAAAAAAGAAAAAAAGGAATAAAAAAAGAGGTTGGTGGATCTAAATGTACTCAGAAGCTGGGGAAAATGAACACTTGACCTCTGGATTTGACAAGACTCAGCGGTTTTTGTTTGCTTATTTGTATTTGGCCATGCCACATGGCATATGGGATCTAAATTTCCCTACCAGAGATGGAACCCATACCCTCAGCCATGGAAGCATTGAGTCTTAACAACTGGACCACCAGGGAAGTCTTGATGATTTCTGCAGGAGCATTTCAATAGAGTAGTGGAGGCCAGAGACCAAAAAATATGATTGAAGTGCTAAAGACATACTAAAATGCCTCCTTGGAAGTACACATATGACATTTTGCTGTGAAGCAGGATATGGCAATAGAGATTACTTTGAAGGGTATGAAAGGTGAAATAAGACTTGCTTTACTTTTTGGACTATATTTGAGAATTGAGTATATTCAGAACAACACACCAGAGAAGAATGGGAGAAAAGAGTGATGCTGTGCAAAGCTCACACTGATATGATCAGAGGGCAACTCCACTAGGGAGAAACAAATTAATTCCTGAAAATAAATAATAGGAGAAAAAAATCTAGTAAATGTTGTAATTAGGAATATTGTGTTGTATAAAAAGTAATGTATTCTGTATTTTAAAAGTCAGAAACACAAAGCTACAGGTTACTTGTAGTGTTTTTAAAAAATTAACTGATATAATTATGGCTTACCCCAATTAGTCACTGTTCTAAGGACTTAAATATCCTTGAAGAGTAGTTGTTCTGTTATTTCAACTAGTTTTTACTAAAAACTTAAGCTATTGTCTGACTGATTTTGCACTGTGGGAATTGAAGCTATTGCTAGTTTCTATATGAGAAATTGAAGATGTCCTCTGCTTACAATATCTCAATCCAGTAGATAGTGAATTAAATATCACAATAGCATATTTACTTTAAAAAATGCACCTAACAAGAAACGCACAGGGAAAATAGATTCAAAAACACATGATGGAAGAAAAGCTGAATGCTCTAAAGATCTGACCTCCAGCATGAAAATACTTTTGAGTTTCATTAAGATGCTATGTTCTCTTGACCCATTTGCACAGCTATGATATTAGATGAATCAGGTAACTTAATAAAATCTATGTCCATGTTGTGATGATCCCCAAAGAGAGTTGATTAAAGTGCAGAGGATGTCTAAATTCTTAAACCATCTTCACTGCAATGTGGTAGGAATTTTACTGTCTAATTCCTATCTAAGGTCACCTGAAAAGTTAGTCACTCAGTTGTATCTGACTCATCACAACCCATGAACTGTGGCCCAACAGGCTTCCCTGTCCATGGGATTGCCCAGGCAAGAATACTGGAGTGGGTTGCCATTTCCTTCTCCAGGGCATCTTACTGGCCCAGGGATCGAACCCAAGTCTCCTGCACTGTAGGCATATTCTTGCCCATGGTTACCTGAAGGTACATATAAAAATGATATTTTGAAGAATTATCAGTGTATATCAGAAATTCTTGTGATGTACAAATAAAGCTGCTTTCCCACAAGGATTTTCTTAAAGACACAGAAATACACTTTTTATCTATAACCCTACTACCATTTTTCTTTGGCTACCCAAAAGGATGAGTTATCACAGAGATTTGAACGAAGACAAGTTGTGATTCAAGGGCTATGCAAGAGAGTTACAAAGCTTTTGATTTGATGTACTGAGGCTGAAACTCCAACACTTTGGCCACCTTATGCACAAATAATTGACTCATTTGAAAAAACTGTGATACTGGGAAGGATTGAAGGCTGGAGGAGAAGGGAAAAACTGAGGATGAGATGGTTGGATGGTATCACCGACCCAATGGACATGAGTTTGAGTAAACTCTGGGAGTTGGTGGTGGACAGGGAGGCCTGGCATGCTACAGACCATGGGGTCACAGAGAGTCAGACATGACTGAGCGACTGAACTGACTGAACTGACTGACTGATTGAGAAAGGAAGAGTTCTCTAACTTATTGTTAATGCACACATGAAAGTTGGAAAGTTATTTAAAATATTAACTAATTAATTAGGGGGAAAAAGGAAAATGTAGAAACTGGTTTTCAGAAAATTACTTCTATTCTCATGTTCTTCACTAGAAGTTGAACATAAATAAAATATATACTCATCAATACATAGGAAAGAAGATGACATTTTTTTCAGAACTGATTCCTTTCACATTTTTATAAGTAAAATAATCAGCTTTGTGGACATGAAAGATCCATTATGGGTTTGCTGAGAAAAGGCACTGAATTACTGGGAAAAACAAAACAAAACAACAATTTAGAGCACAATTTAAGATTCAAAGGATTTTTTTTTGGTATGAAGTGTTACAAAATAACAACCCTAGTGGGGTCCAATATCCAAAAGAAGATACTAACATATCTTCTTTTCATGATATAAAGAAAGGTTCTAAGAAGTTAAAATGAACATGTAATCTGGGGCAGGACTGTGTAGCTGTGAGTGTATGACTCCTCTCATCCAAACGCTCAATTAAATAAAAGGAATCCAAACTTAGATGTCAACACAGCAAGCCTGCTGAATTTCTCTGAGGTTTCATCTTTGGTTGTGAACAACAAGCTAATTAGATCAGTCATAAAATTAGCCAATGGCATGAAGGTGTGGTGGGTCACACCCACACTGAGGGCATATAAAAGGCCCTCTGCAGGGAGAAATGCCCACACTCAAGTGACACTTCTACTCGCCTTCTCTACCCGAGAACAACCTCAACAACCAACACCATGTGTGGCTACTACGGAAACTACTATGGCGGCCTCGGCTGTGGAAGCTACGGCTATGGAGGCCTGGGCTGTGGCTATAGCTCGTGCTACGGCTCTGGCTTCCGCAGGCTGGGCTGTGGCTATGGCTGTGGCTACGGCTATGGCTCCCGCTCTCTCTGTGGAAGTGGCTATGGCTGTGGCTATGGCTATGGCTCCCGCTCTCTCTGTGGCTGTGGCTATGGATATGGCTCTGGCTATGGCTCTGGCTTTGGCTACTACCATTGAGGACGCCACGGAAGACTCTCCTCCTCTACACCTGGACACCAGGATTCACCAGCTTGGAAGCCCTCACGTTCTGTGCCTTTCCCCTGGGTGATGGTTATCCCACAGCATGGAAGTTTAGTGTGGACTATTCCTAGCCTACCTTTTAACCTACATTCTCTGAATTTACATCATTAAGTGACATAAAGTGAAGTCCACCTTGACCTCAGAGTTCTGCTTTCATCAAGATCATCATACCATAGTAACTGACTTGATGCCTTCCATGCTGTCTTTGTCTTAACCTAATAAACTTGTTCAATGCAAATAGCAATTCTGGTTTTTATGTCAGTTATTTGATATGCAATATTACAGACACTTTTTGGCAGGATTCTATTCTTTGTGTTTGCACGATGGAGGGGCTCAGCACTGACTGTTGGTGGGAGGCCTTCACCGGCTGACTGGTGGAGGCCAGCCTCAGCTCCAAGAGGCTGGCTGCAGTTCCTTGCCATGTGCGCTGTGTTTTGTGCTTAGTCACTCAGTCATGTCTGACTCTTTGTGACCCCATGGACGATAGCCCACTAGGATCCTCCATCCATGGGGATTCTCCAGGCAAGAATACTGCAGTGGGTTGCCACACCCTCCTCCAGGGGATCTTCCCAACCCAGGGATTGAACCCAGATCTCCAGTATTTCAGGCGGAGTCTTCACTGGCTAAGCCACCTCCTTGCCAGACTGGTTCCAAATATGGCTGTGTGCCTTCTCAAGGCTTGGAAAGGTGAGAAAGTTACTCTAGCAAGATGGGTTCTACAATGCCATACAGTTTATGTATCAGAAACACGTACACACGATCACATGCATTTTATTAACTTGTTCATTATATTTCATTGTTAGAAGTAAATAACAAGTCCTGTCCATTCTCAAGAGGAGGGCATGACTAAGGCATTGATATCAAAAGGTACAAATCATGGAAGCAACTTAATAGTCTGTCTATCACTGATATCATGGAAGTTTTGTTCATTTTCAGTGCTGTCAAATAATTTATAGAACATTTAGTTATTTTATCTCTGAAGATTTGGTAGAATTTCCCCCATATAATTATCTGATCTAGAATAATTTGTGTCAGTCAGTTCAGTCACAGTCATGTCCGACTCTTTGTGACCCCGTGAACTGCAGCGTGCCAAACCTCCCTGTTCATCACCAACTCCTGGAGTTTACTCAAACTCATGTCCATTGAGTCGGTGTTGCCATCTAACCATCTCATCCTCTGTCTTCCCCTTCTCCTCCTGCCTTCAATTTTTCCCAGCATCAGAGTCTTTCCTAATGAGTCAGTTCTTTGCATCAGGTGGGCAAAGTATTGACATTTCAGCTTCAGCATCAGTCCTTCCAATGAATATTCAGGACTTATATCCTTTAGGATGGACTTATTAGATCTCCTTGCAGTCCAAGGGACTCTCAAGAGTCTTTTCCAACACCACAGTTCAAAAGCATCAGTTCTTCAGTGCTCAGCTTTCTTTATAGTCCAACTCTCACATCCATACATGACTACCGGAAGAACCATAGCTTTGACTACACGGAACTTTGTTGCAAAGTAATGTTTCTGCTTTTTAATATGCTGTCTAGGTAGGTCATAATTTGTGTAGCATCTACATAATGCTTATTTTTTTTTTGTTTGTTTCTTCCATGATACTCAATTTCTTTATAATTTATGAAGGTTACAAGTTTGGTATTTTGTATTCCCCTTGGAAATTATCCATGGTATCTAAGTTTTCAAATTTATATGCATAAAGATGCATATTATTTTTAAAAATCCTTGTTTCATTATTTTATTCTTATTTTGCATATGCTTTTTTCTTNTATTTGAAATTTTCTTGCAGATTCTTTTAGGTACTACTATCATTATCATTTTTTTATTTTGAAATTCTATCTCAGATTATAATTCTCTTCTGCCTGAGTTTTTTAATCAACAATTTACTCTCCAAGTATAAATAGCATTGCAAATTTCTCTCTGCATAGCAGTCAGAAAATGTTTTCTGCAAGATTTTAATATTTAAAACGTACTAACTTTTTCTTTACAATCAATTTTTGGTGTTTTCTGTGGAAGCTTGAGAAGAAGCTTTATTTTCCATCATCAGTATATAGATGAATATACCCCATAGAAGCTACCTTGTTAATTACATTTTTAGGTCTTCTTTCTTTTCAATCAGTTTTTTTATTTTTTAACTATTTTATCTGTCTGCCTGAGAGTGATAAGTTAAAGTTGTTCATTATTATTATTGTGAATCTAACTAAGTCTTTATCTCTCCTTGACAGATAGCTAGGCCAATATATATGTATTTTTCTTAAAGATAGTTTCTGTTTTTAGCACATAAGTAAAATACTCAGATGTGTAATATACCTCTTGTTAGGTTACTGCTTTGGGAAAAAACACTGGAGTTGAAAATAAATCTCAATATGCTACTACTCTGCCAAAAGACACACAGTACATGGACTGGCGGAATTCTTTCTGTACTTTTAGGCAGCAATGGCTAATGGAACCACCAGTCACACAAGATAAACTAAACAGACCAAAATAACTGCAATAACTCTGAACATTATGAATCATAGCTCACAACATCCATGTGCTAACCTGAACAGGATGAGTTCAAGTACATGGTGTCAGTGAGGAAAAGAACTAGCAATAATATAAACTTTAGAAGAAAAGTGAGATCTTCCCAGAGGCATATTCAAGTACCAAATATAAAGAAAGAAGGAGGGCTTCCCTGGTGGCCCAGTGATAAAGACTCTGCTGCCAACGCAAAAGAAACGGGCTCAATCCCTGGTCTGGCAGGATCCCATGTGCCACAGAGCAGCTAGGTCCGTGTGCCACAACTGTAGAGCCTGGGAGCTGCAACTCCTGGGTCCACGTGCTGCAACTGCTGCCCTATAGACTGTGCTCCACGACAAGAGAAGCCACTGCAATGAGACGAACGAAGACCGCCATGTTTGTCAGGAAGCATTTAACAGGAGGCTTCCTGTGTGCTGTTTTGGATCTGTCATGAATCCTGTGTCCCTGAATATTCAGGAATTAAGTGGAGTAGCGAATTACTCCTGGGGGCTTAGGAATGCATGCATTTCCTTCGTTAGTTTTTCCATACGGTGATAAGTAACTATTTATGACCCCCTTCCTTTTTATGAACCATATGGTAAAAGTGATTATTTACAACCCTCTTTCTTTGATATGGATTGCCTTATGTTTTCCTTGATAATTTGTAAGTCCAGACTTTTGATTTTTATCTTTGCTGAAAATAGCTACCTTGTAAGACAGTATATATACTCACACAATGTTGAATAAAACACCTTTGCTCCATCAGAGCTTGGGTCCCCATCTCTCTCTCTCTCAGGCTAATTCTCTGGAGTGCAGAGGCTCACTGAGCTCATTTTCTTGCCTGGGCTTCTAAGAAGCTCTGGTGAAGGCGCACTGTGCCTTCACCCCCTAAAGAGGGCGCCTGGTGCCTTCATGAGCAGTGCAAGCCCCGTACCAGGGGCTTTATTGGTTTTCTGTGTAAACCAAGGAATATCAGCCTCTTTCTCTCTCCTTTACTTTCTTATCGTTGACTCCAGACCACCAGGTTCCAGTCCATTAAAAGACCTCAACAATGTTCACTATTATTACTGCGAATTTATCAATGCAGGGAAGACTAGCCCCCACTCACCACAACTAGACAGTAGTCAGAGCAGCAACAAAGACCCAGCAACAGTCAAAAATAAATTAAAAAAATTATTTTTAAAAAGGAAAGAAAGAGATACTAAAGAAATAACATGAAGTGGTAAGAATAGAGACACTACTTTGCCAGTATCTTTAACCAAAGTGTGGATGTTCCAAAGATGAAGTTTGGGGGGTAATCAAGGTAGATAACAGTAGCCTCTGAATATGCTCACAAAAACTCGTAGTAGAAAAGCACTGGTTGGGTGTAGCTTTTCATCCACACATATATATTGTCGACTAAAAATAGTGAAAGATATCTCACACACAACAGGCAAACACACACACATACACACAATCACAGGAAATCCACATCAATATATATGCATGAAAATATTGTAGGTGTGAAAAACAGAATACCTTTAATGAAAAATCAATTTAGATATGTTTCTAAATGAAAATGGAATCTCACAGACAGAAAAGTCAGACAAGTACCGTCCATGGGGTTGCAAAAGTTGTACATGGCTGAGCAACCACCACACACACACACACACACACAAGATTGTTTGTATTCAACCATATAATTAATGGGCTTCCCAGGTGGTGCTAGTGATAAAGACCCCATCTGACAATGCAGGAGATATAAGAGACACTGGTTCCATCCCTGGGTTGGGAAGATTCTCCTGGAGGAGGGCGTGACAACCTACTCCACTATCTTTGCCTGGAGAGAACCATGGACAGAGGAGCCTGGTTGGCTACAACCTACAGAGCTGCAAAGAGTCAGATATGACTGAAGCAACTTAGGCTGCTGCTGCTGCTGCTAAGTCACTTCAGTCGTGTCCGACTCGGTGCGACCCCATAGATGGCAGCCCACCAGGTTCCCCTGTCCCTGGGATTCTCCAAGCAGGAACACTGGAGTGGGTTGCCATTTCCTTCTCCAATGCATGAAAGTGAAAAAGAAGTCGCTCAGTCATGTCCGACTCTTCACAACCCCATGGACTGCAGCCTACCAGGCTCCTCTGTCCATGGGATTTTCCAGGCAAGAGTGCTGGGGTGGCAACTTAGGATACATACATATAATAATAACATAGAACAAATGAATATTTTTTAAATTATTGGAACTGGCAATTCAATCAAAAAGGTCTGATGTTACATCGTTGCTTAGATGTGGTTGTCATTGTTTTATAGACAAAAACATCCTTAATATAATTAATACTGGATGTGTTATGATGCCTCTATTCATAGTAGAATATCTTGCACAGATGAGCAGCCTAGAGTTTCTCAGAAAAATCCAGAACCAGTATCTTCCATAGCATCATAGATGGTAGCAGGTGTATCCACAACCACTGTAGCCACATCCATAGCCATACTCCAGGCTGTCACAGCCACCATAGTAGTTGCTTTAGAAGCTCATGATGTGAGGAGAAGAAGGCTTAATTGAAGAGCAGATTCAGTTTCAAGAGTTTTATGTTTAAAATCTGTTGCAATGTCTTATGGGCTTCCCAGGTGGCATTAGTGGTAAAGAACTTGCCTGCCAATGCAGGAGACATAAGAGAGGTAGGCTTGATCCCTAGGTGGGGAAGATCTCCTAGAAGAGGGCAAGGCAAACCAATACCAATTGAGTGGTATGTGGGGCAAACCACAGGCATTGTTGGACTCATATTCAAGCTAAATGGCATTGAGACTACCTCAAAGATTCCTCATAACCAATGTATTCAAGCCCAAACAACTCTGCTCTGTGTCATGACACCTATCAGCAAATCAAATGCCTTAAATGAGAGATTCTTCTCATTTGACAGCTTATTGATTCCAGATGACAAATTTAAACTGTTACTATTAGCATGTGATCATATAATCCATATAAATTCCACCTGTTGAAAATCTTACTTTAACAATACTTTCAATTTTATCTGTATATATGCAGTCTTGGGAATAAAATTGTGGCTTCAAAGTGGTAAGGGACTAAGGACAGTTTGTGGAGAAGATAAGGAGACATAGAGAAGACACTGTTGTGTCAATAGCTCGTCATGTCTCACGCTTTGGAGCCCCATGGACTGCAGCCTGCCAGGCTCCTCTGTTTATGAAATTCTCCAGGCAAGGATATCAGAGTGGGTAGCCATTTTTCTCCAGGGGCCTTCCCAATCCAGGGATTAAATGTGGGCCTCCTGCATTTCAGGCAGATTCTTTACCATCTGAGCCACCAGGGAAGCCAATGGCAGGGTTTAATTCTAAATCCTTGAGTACCTAATATGTCCTATTAAATTTGTGAAGCAATATTATTCACTTTAATTTATGCTTACATATAGCTGCATCTATCATTTTGTAAATGATCAAATGTCATGGTAGAGTCCCTGACATTTAAATCCATTAACCACTTTTACCTATTAAATGTTGCTATCAAAATAATAATATCTTTTATGACTATTTTAATCAAACGCTCCTCCCCATCCAAGAAAAAAAAAAGCAGTTAATTATAGCCTTTTTGTTTTTGTTTTATTTTGAGTGAGGCAGTTTAGTCATACCAGTTTCAGGTGATGTTCTAAGAACTTTGATAGCCTAGAGGAAGAATGATCATTAGGTTATTTAAATTAGTTTTTTCCTGGAAACTTATTTTAATTTATCACTTGATTGGTTCTGCATTTTAAAATAGTTGATGCTACTTTTATTTCTCTATGGGAAATTTGAAAATGATATAGTGAAGATGTTTTGTAAGTCTAATATCATCACTCAGCAAATGGTGAAAAAAAGTAATAATATTCTGTCTATTTTACAAAAATGACCCTACCGAACACACACATAGAAAGGACACTTTATCCTTATTTTCTGATTAGATGAAAGTATTTGATCAGATCTTTAGTATTAAACCATTCTGTTTCACTAAAAAGCAATTTTTGACTCATCAGATATACTCAAGAAAGAAGTATTGAAAATATTTTGAAATCTTATGGCTTCATTCTTGTGATTGCTAGAGGAGAACTGGCTAAAATTAAGGGTGTGTTCAAACTCATGCATTCTCTGTCCCTTTCTAAAGTTTTGAGAATCTATGTAAAACCGTTTTGACTCAGAAATACCATTAGAAAAGTAAAAATCTACTGATAGATTTCACATGGATGGGTGGATAATGACACCTCCCCATGTGCCTTCTCTTAAAGAAGGCACATTTTACATTTTAACTGTGATGTACAACTATTTACACTTTTCTGGTGTCTCCCAATGAGGTGGAGAATCACACTAACTTGAATTAAGACAGCAGTGATACTAGGGCTATACAAGAGAACTTGGTGTGACTGGTTACAAAGAGAATAATGATCAGATATTTTGATGAAAGAACAGACCTGTGTCTAATCAACCAGTATATATAAATATATGTTGTTTAGTCTATTTTACAGTTACTTAGAATATAACTCAAATATTGATACAGAATCTGTTACTGATAAGAAAAACTGGAGAAATTGGATTCCAAGGAATAACTTAAGTTTGTAAAAATTGAATGTAACTGAGAATTAGGCTGATTGGTGTAAGTAGAAAAACATAATGCCATTTTGGTCCGACTTGGTTTTTTGGAAGTTTTAATTGGTTGGATTAATATCAACATCCTGGGGTTGAAAGATACATTATGGTTTCAATATAGAAAAATAACTGAATATCTGATGAAGATAATTAATCTGAATCAAGAGAAGAAAGATAAATACATGAGTCAAAAGAAGTGTGATGTTTATGAAATATTTAAAAAATCAGTGAAACTAACTGGAACCAAGAGCAAATGAGACTGAGTCTTAGCAATATAATCTCTTTTAACATAAAGGAAGGTTCGAGCAGGTTAAAAGAACATATAATTTGGGGCAGGCAATGTAGGTGTCTCCTTTCATTCAAGTCCTCAGTTGGATTAGAGGAGTCCAAACAGGCCAACAAAACAAGCTTCCTAAATTACTCTGAGGCTTTATCTCATAGTTGAGCAAAAACAAACTAATTAGATCAGTCATAAAGTTAGCCAATGGCATGAAGGTGTGGTGGGTCACACCCACACTGAGGGCATATAAAAGGCCCTCTGCAGGGAGAAATGCCCACACTCGAGTGACACTTCTACTCTCCTTCTCTACCCGAGAACAACCTCAACAACCAACACCATGTGTGGCTACTACGGAAACTACTATGGCGGCCTCGGCTGTGGAAGCTACGGCTATGGAGGCCTGGGCTGTGGCTATGGCTCCTGCTACGGCTCTGGCTTCCGCAGGCTGGGCTGTGGCTGTGGCTATGGATATGGCTATGGCTCCGGCTATGGCTCCCGCTCTCTCTGTGGAAGTGGCTATGGCTGTGGCTATGGCTACGGCTCCCGCTCTCTCTGTGGCTGTGGCTATGGATATGGCTCTGGCTATGGCTCTGGCTTTGGCTACTACCATTGACAATGCCATGGAAGACTCTCATCCTCTACACCTGGACACCAGGATTCACCAATTCTGAACACCACGTATACTGAACCTTGCTGAAGACATGCCTTTTAATGCCCTCTACATCTGATACACCCATGCTTCCCTTTCTGTATTTAACTCTTAAGCAGAGGAATTGAAATTCATCCTGAGAATTCCCATATGATCCCTTATTATAATAGTGGTCACAGATTCTGTCTTTATATTTTCATGCTGAAGCCATTTCTCTCTTTTCCTAATAAACTTGTTTAATCTGGAAAAATAAACCTTGGTTTCTTTTCATTTAATGTGTGATATTCACAGTTTTGGTTTTTTCCTGATTGAATTAAAAAAAAATTATCTTATTTAGGAATATCTTTTTTTTTTTTTTT
>SJYQ01096301.1:277174-299856 GCA_006410935.1 Redunca redunca | reverse complement strand
GGCTCAGTGCCGAAGAATTGATGCTTTTGAACTGTGGTGTTGGAGAAGACTCTTGAGAATCCCTTGGACTGCAAGGAGATCCAACCAGTCCATTCTGAAGGAGATCAGTCCTGGGATTTCTTTGGAAGGAATGATGCTAAAACTGAAGCTCCAGTACTTTGGACACCTGATGCGAAAAGCTGACTCATTGGAAAAGACTCTGATGCTGGGAGAGATTGGGGGCAGGAAGAGAAGGGGACGACCCAGGATGAGATGGCTGAATGACATCATGGACTCGATGGACGTGGGTCTGAGTGAACTCTGGGAGATGGTGATGGACAGGGAGGCCTGGCTTGCTGCGATTCATGGGATCGCAAAGAGTCGGACATGACTGAGCAACTGAACTGGACTGAACTGAACTGAAAACTGAAATTAGAGTTTGATAACTATATATCAGCATTGTATTTTCTAAAGGACTCCACATAGATGAAGAGTTTGGAATAATTCGCTTGGAATACACCGTGTATCCAGGCAATGCTTACCTACATTGGCAAACGTCAGTTTCTTTAATCCTCATGATGGGCCAGCAAGCACAGTTCACTGCTTTACCAGAGCAGAACACTGAGGGCTTTAAGACCTCTACTTTCTTATGTTACAAGTCAAAGATTTGGTAGAGCAATTAAAGTAGAAATACTAAAAGAAGCTATTCTCTAAAGAAGAAAATTATTTTCTTTAATTCAAAAAAGGAAAAAAAAGAAAACCAAAAAGACACACTGTTTTGTGTTGTTTAGTTGCTAAGTTGTGTCTGACTCTTTTTATGATTCTTTGAGCTGTAGCCCACCAAGCTCCTCTGTCCATGGGATTTCCCAGGCAAGAATACTGGAGTGGGTTGCCATTTCTTTCTCCAGGGAATCTTCCTGATTCAAGGATTGAACTTATGTCTCCTGTATTGGCAGGTGAGTTCTTAACCACTAATCCACCCAGGGAAGCCCCAAATGACAAATAATGTGTTTAAAATGAAAAAAAAAAAAAAAGAAAGAAAGAAAAGAAACAGGTTTATGATTCCATATTGAACAAGTTTATTAGGAAAATAGAGAAAAGTCTTCTGCATGGAAGTCAAAAGAGAGTTTCTGTGATGGCATCATTCTAATGAGAAATCATGACTAGAGTTCTCAAATGAATTTCACATTCTTCCACTCTTTTGACATCAAATGCAGAAAGGGAATGGTTGGTGTATCAGATGTAGAGGGCACCAGAAGGCAAGTCTTTAGCAGGATGAAGAATGTATGGGGTTCATTCAGAACTGGTGAATCCTGGTGTCCAGGTGTAGAGGAGAGTCTTCCGTGGCGTCCTCAATAGTAGTAGCCAAAGCCAGAGCCATAGCCAGAGCCACATCCATAGCCACAGCCACAGAGAGAGCGGGAGCCATAGCCGTAGCCACAGCCATAGCCACTTCCACAGAGAGAGCGGGAGCCATAGCCGTAGCCACAGCCCAGCCTGCGGAAGCCAGAGCCATAGCAGGAGCCATAGCCACAGCCCAGGCCTCCATAGCCGTAGCTTCCACAGCCGAGGCCGCCATAGTAGTTTCCGTAGTAGCCACACATGGTGTTGGTTGTTGAGGTTGGCCACAGCCCAGGCCTCCATAGCCGTAGCTTCCACAGCCGAGGCCGCCATAGTAGTTTCCGTAGTAGCCACACATGGTGTTGGTTGTTGAGGTTGTTCTCGGGTAGAGAAGCAGAGTAGAAGTGTTACTTGAGTGCGGACATTTCTCCCTGCAGAGGGCCTTTTATATGCCCTCAGTGTGGGTGTGACCCACCACACCTTCATGCCATTGGCTAACTTTATGACTGATCTAATTAGTTTGTTTTTGCTCAACTATGAGATAAAACCTCAGAGTAATTTAGGAAGCTTGTTTTGTTGGCCTGTTTGGACTCCTCTAATCCAACTGAGGACTTTATCTCATAGTTGAGATTTTACTAAAATACAGGGTGTGTCCAATATCTTATACTCTCTGTCCTTGCCTAAATTTATGAGAGGATTATAAAAATAATATTTTGACTCAGAAATATCATTTGAATAATAGAAATCCACTGATAGATTACACATAGATGATGGATCATGGTACCTCCCAATATGCATCCTTTTAAGGATTGTGGTGTTGACATCTCAGTTCAGTTTCCTCTTATCCAATTAAGGAGTTGAATGAGAGGAGATGCAGACTCACACCTAATAGTCCTGTCCCAGATCACAGATTTTATTTTAACCACCTAGCACCTTCAGTATAGTGAGAAAGAATAATCCAACCAGTTAAAGTTTCCAGTAAACCAAGTCTGAGCAAAATGTATTATATTTTTCTTTCTATGCCAATGACTAATTCACATTTATGCTCAATTTCTATTGAAGGAAAATAGAAATAGGAGTTATTTCTTGAAATCTGATTTCTCCACTTGTTTTTCTATTGAATATACAGTTATACAAATTAGTTTGTTCATTAATATTAGATTTATATTCTAAGAAAATATCCAATATACTAATTTATTAATGTGCTAAACCAAGTCCCTTATCAACATGCTGCTACTGCTGCTAAGTCACTTCAGTCATGTCCGACTCTGTGCAACCCCAGAGATGGCACCAGGCTCCCTCAGCCCTGGGATTCTCCAGGCAAGAACACTGGAGTGAGTTGCCATTTCCTTCTCCAATGCATGAACGTGAAAAGTGAAAGTGAAGTCGCTCAGTCATGTCCAACTCTTAGCGACCCTGTGGATTGCAGCCTACCAGGCTCCTCTGTCCATGGGATTTTCCAGGCAAGAGTACTGGAGTGCGGTGCCATCAACATGTTCAATTATTAAATTTGTTTTGAACCAGTCATACTGAGTTCTCTTGCATATTCCTAATATTATTGCTCACTTAATTAAAGTTAGTGTGACAATTCATCCCATTGGGAGGCACAAGAAAAGTGAGAAATGTTTCTTATTATAGTTAAACTGTACTTTGTATCCTTAAAAGGATGCATATTGGGAGGTAACATGATCCATCATCTATGTGTAATCTATCAGTGGATTTCTATTATTCAAATGAATTTCTGAGTCAAAATATTATTTTTATAATCCTCTCATAAATTTAGGCAAGGAAAGAGAGTATAAGATATTGGACACACCCTGTATTTTAGTAAAATCTCCTCTGGAGATGAAAAGAATAAAACCATGAGATTTTTTTTAAAACATTCTTATTCTTGAAAAGTACATTTAATGAGTCAGAAAATGCTTCTTAGTAAAACGGAGTGTTTTTATACTAAGAGTCTAGCCAAACACAATTATCATTCATTCAAGATGTGTTTTTGAATGTTGTTTCCATGTGTGTATTTGGTAGGTTCACTTTTGTAAAATAGACATAGTATTAAACTACCGCACAATTGCACTCATCTGACACTCTAGTAAAGTGACGCTCGAAATTCTCCAAGCCAGGCTTCAGCAGTACGTGAACCATGAACAACTTCCTGATGTTCAAGCTAGTTTTAGAAAGGCAGAGGAACCAGAGATCAAATTGCCAACATCCGCTGGATCATGGGAAAAGAAAGAGAATTCCAGAAAAACATCTATTTCTGCTTTATTGACTATGCCAAAGCCATTGACTGTGTGGTTCACAATAAACTGTGGAAAATTATGAAAGAGATAGGAATACCAGACCACCTGACCTGCCTTTTGAGAAATCTGTATGCAGGTCAGGAAGCAACAGTTAGAACTGGACATGGAACAACAGACTGGTTCCAAATAGGAAAAGGAGTATGTCAAGGCTGTATATTGTCACCCTGGATATGAGAGTTGGACTGTGAAGAAAGCTGAGAGCTGAAAAATGGATGCTTTTGAACTGTGGTGTTGGAGAAGACTCTTGAGAGTCCCTTGGACTGCAAGAAGATCCAACCAGTCCATCCTAAAGGAGATCAGTCCGGGGTGTTCATTGGAAGGACTGATGCTGAAGTTGAAACTCCAATACTTTGGCCACCTCATGCAAAGAGTTGACTTATTGCAAAGACTCTGATGCTGGGAGGGATTGGGGGCAGGAGGAGAAGTGGACGACAGAGGATGAGATGGCTGGATGGCATCACTGAGTCGATGGATGTGAGTCTGAGTGAACTCCGGGAGTTGGTGATGGACAGGGAGGCCTGGCGTGCTGCGATTCATGGGGTCACAAAGAGTCGGACACGACTGAGAGACAGCTGAACTGAACTGATTGTGACTTTTGTTCACCCTTTGCTGGGTTGAGATATTGGTATTACAAAACATCTTTACTAATCATTTTCAAATTTCCTGCACAAATGATTAATGTAACCCCAACTATGACAATGCAGAGTCAATCGAGAGATAACAAAATAAGTTTCCAGAAAAAGCTCATTAAAATAGAATGATGATCAGTCTTTCTTTAGGTTATCTAAGTTCTTAAAACATCATCTGAAACTGGTATGACTAAAATTGCCTCTCAATTAAAAAAAAAATACAATTAACTTTTTTAAAAGGGAGATGTTTGATTAAAGTGGTTACAAAAGATGTTGTTATTTTGGACAAAATAATGTCCCCAATAACAACTACTGTGTTGCTTCTTCATAGAGTTTAATTCCTGGATTTAATTTGTTTCTTTAATAGCACTGAGTTCCTTTCTCTCTAGTCACAACAGAGAGCATTGTACTCTAAGGGATCCTCTTAATTTTTTTTTTTCCTGGTATAGTTTTCTGAACTATATTCTGTTCTTAAGTACGTCTCAAAATCAAAAACAGATAAAAAGCCCTCTTTCTCTCCTCAGTCCTTTCTTGCTGATATCCCATTTTGTTCTACTTCTTGGCAAAATATCCCATAAATCAATATTTATATGGTTGTTTTTTATTCTCCTTATTCCTTTTTATCTTGGTCCACTTCTTTTTACTATCTTTGAATAGCATTTGGGTTCACCAACTTCCCTTTTCATTCCTAAAGCGCTCTCCAACCATTACTTACACCCTACCACTCACATTTGGTTCAATTGCAGTATACCCAATTGCTCCTTTTCCATATCCTTTCTCTTTTTACTTTTTCAGACTATGTTTTTCTCAAATGTGAAGGTGCCCAGTTAGCTGTTTGCTCCTCTTATAGTTTCTATTTAAATTCTCTTTGTGTGCATAACTGGAAATGTTACTTTAGCAAATTAATCTCAATTGACATTTTCAGTTCTGATATATATTCAAATGATCCCTTGACATCTCCTTTGATTGTTAATGGTCATCATAACTTAGCAGAATGAAAATGAGTTCCTGTGTCCTCATACCCTCAAAGCTCCTCTGTTTTTTTGCTACATTTTAAAGCATGTAAGACCTAAGTCAGGTTAGACCTCTCCCAATGGTTTATCCATTCATGTCTTTCTGCATTAAGGTTGCTGGACTATACCAGGCACCATTTAAATTTGAATTTAAAATTTTAAAACTCAGAATATTGAATTTCCCAGGTATCACACAGTATATACAAAAAAATCATTGTACACAGTATGTACAAAAAAATCATTTATCTGAAAATCAAATGTATCAGGGTGTCCAGGCCTGTATTTGCTGTGTCTGTAAACCCGAACCACAGAAAGCACAGCCTTCATGATCTGCCCTGTTTTAGTCCTGAAGGCACTTGCGAATGCACCTTGAAACACTCTTCTCCATACAGTACACATAAGTTAACAACCTTTCTTCTGTTCAGATGTACCAACTTTGTTTCCAGCTTAAAACCTCTGCCTTTGGGTCACTGATCCTCTGAAAATAATAGCAAAATGCTAGAATCTTCTCTTCCCTTGAATCTTTCAAATAGGATTTCCCTGACTGGTTTTTCCAGTGGTCATGTATGGATGTAAGAGTTGGACTATAAAGAAAGCTGAACACTGAAGAACTGATGCTTTTGAACTGTGGTGTTGGAGAAGACTCTTGAGAGTCCCTTGGACTGCAAGGAGATCCAACCAGTCCATCCTAAAGGAAATCAGTCCTGAATATTCACTGGAAGGACTAATGCTGAAGCTGAAACTCCAAAACTTTGGCCACCTGATGGGAAGAGTTGATCCACTTGAAAAGATCCTGATACTGGGAAAGATTGAAGGGAGGAAGAAAAGGAGACGAGAGAGGATGAGATGGTTGGATGGCTTCGCCGATTCAAGGGACATGAGTTTGAGTAAACTCTGGAAGTTGGTGATGGACAGGGAGGCCTGGCATGCTGCAGTCCATGGAGCCACAGTCAGACATAACTGAGCAATTGAACTGAACTGAACTGACCATCTAATCTGGAAAATCTCTTACCAATCATCCTTAGGTTTACCTTACCCCTTGCCTTGCCTCATTCTTTAAATAGACTTAACCCTATCAGAAATGATCTCATTCACCTTAAGAACTTGCTTTCAAATATCTGCCTCTATTTTCTACTGATGCTCAGTCCAGAGTGTAAGATCCGTAATGAAATGCATCTTGTTTGTCCTGTTCATTGCACCATCCATTGTGCTCATAAAAATCCCTAACATACAATTGATACTCAAGAGCTTTATGTACAAAAGAATTAACAAATTTCCAAATCAATATAATCTGGGGCACCTAAAAATTCTTTGTCACTTTTCTATTTTGAAATAATTTTAGTTATCAAAAGTAGCAAAAATATACCCTTTATCCAGTTATACCTATGGTGATATCTTTAATAATCAAGTACAAAATTAGGAAATTAACCTAGTACAATATTCTTAAATAATCTACATATTTTACTTGAATTTCACATTTTTACCATTATTGTCCTTTTTCTGCTCCAAGATCCAGTCCCAGTTCCTATATGGCTTTTGGTCATCTTATTTCTTTCACTCCTCCAATGGGTGAGAGCTTTTCAGTCTTTCTTTTATGACACTGACAGATTCAAAGGGCCAAATGTCTTGTAGTTTATTCCTCAATTTTAGTTTGTCTGTTTGCTCATAACAAAGTTGAAGTTATATGTTTTAGCCAAGATATCAGAAGAGATTGGGTATTATACTGGGTGTAGTTTCATAATATCAGTAAACTTTTGAAAGTCTCTGGAATAGATTTTTGATCTCAAAGTAGTGATAGAATAAGTATTTCTATTTCTACATAATTAAGGTTCATGGCTTTAAACTTCAGGGATTCTACCATGGCCTTTTTCATATGAAGTATAAATCAAAGTGAATAATATTGCTCCACAAAAAGTAATAAAATATATTAATCATTCAAGGATTTAGAAATGAACTTGTCTTATCTACATCTTCTGTATGTCTTTTACCAAGTCTCCTCCGCAACTTTTCCATTGTTCTTACCACTGTGAAGCCATACTTTTCCATTGTTCCTACCACTTTGAAGCCATACTTTTGTTCCCAAGACTGTGTGTATGCAGATAGAAGGAGGGTATTATTAAATGAAACTAATTTTTAACATGTAGAATCTGTGTTGGTTACATGATCTCATGATGTCTAGCGACATAGTTAGAGCTTGAAACCTGAAATAAGCCATTGAATTAGAAAAAAATCTTTTGTTAAACACGTATGATTTCATGATAGGCATCTTGACACACAGCACAGTTGTCTTGTTTTGGATATACTGGTTATGGAGAATTCTTGAGATGGTTTGAATGCTAATTAGCTTAGAATATGAGTGCAACAGTGACTGTGGTTGCCCCACATACCACTTAGTTGGTGTATAAGGTGCTGTGCAAATTGTCAACTTAAAACTCTTGAAACAAAATCTGTTCTTCCACTGAGGCTTCTCCTCACATCATGAGCTTCTACAACAACTACTATGGTGGCCTAGGCTCTGGCTACGGTGGCCTGGGATGTTGCTATGGATGTGGCTATGGTGGCTGTGTATATACTTGCTATTGTCCATACTGCTATGGAAGATACTGGTCTTCTGGCTTCTAAGAAATTCTAAATTGCTTGTCTATTCAAAACATGGTTTTATAAGGCACAGTGTTTACTTCCTGCATTGTTTATAACAAGGAGGGATATTCAAACAATGACTACTGAGTCTTAGTCTACCATACAGCATTAGACCTTTTATGATTAAATTGCATGAATCCAAAAATTATAAAGTTATTCATGTAATCCATGTTAGTATTGTATGATTGAATATAAACAATTTTTGAGCAATTGCTTTTGGTAAAATATATCTAAATTCATTTTTCATTAAAGATACTGTGTTTTCAAACCTTTACCATTTCCATGTATATTCTTTAATCTAGCTTTCCTCAGATTGTATGTGAGCATATGAATATATGAAATTGTTGACACTTTCACTATCTACAGTAGACAGTTTTGGTGCATGGATGGTTATATTCAACCACTGCTTTTCTAATATATGTTTTCATGAGCATATCCAATGGCTTCTATTATGTACTTTGATATCATCAAAGTCTTTGATCAACTAAAATTTCACTAAAGATATAGGCAAAGTGATAGCTCTATTTTCATCACTTCATGCTAATTCTTGAGAATTCCATTCTTTCTTGATACTATTTTAAGATACCTTTTGGCAGATGTAATTTTTATTTTCAATTTTGTATTATTACTAGTCTTTTTCTCATTAACAACTATGTGCTTGAACTCATCTTATGTATTGTATCTGCGCAAAAGGCTTTATTTCATTCATTTCATTTTACATTGTCACAGTAAAATATAGAATTTGAGATTCTATATTTTAAGTGAAATTTTCAAAGGATCAGCCTCTGCATGTCTTTTGGGAAGAGACCTGTTATTTTTTCATAACAAGGCAGTGGCTTTGGTAGGTTGAAAACATTCAAACATAGGCCAGATGAAGAATACAGGCTGAAAAGTGTATCCTTGATCCTGGCAGTCTGGGTAATGTTCAGCAAACCTATTATGGTAACTTTAGTCAATTCACTCCATTTATTAGATATAAATAATAATACCAGCAATGATAAAATATAAATTAGTGAGTTCTAAATATGTTTTCAGTAACTAATGTTGGAATTTAGAGTAGCTTAAATGACATATGCATAACTGTCTGTTCACAGTTACTTTCTGAATAGGGGGTCAAAGTATGAGACTGCTAAAATCTTAAACTGTCCCAAATGCATATTTTTTGGAATCATTTAGAGGGAAGAATTGTGTGGGTATGCCTTCCTTCATCAGTTGAAAATGCATGGAAATGCACGTGATTTTATTTTTTTAAAACTTATTGGCTCTTTTTGCCCTTACACATGGTCTATCTTGGGACTTCCCTGGTGGCTCAGACAGTAAAGGATCTGCCTGCAATGAAGGAAACTTGGGTTCAATATTGAGTCAGGGAGAACTCTGGAGCCTGGAAATGCAACCCAGTGCAATATTCTTGCCTGGAGAATTCCATGGACAGAGGAGCCTGGTGGGCTATAGTTCATGGGGTTGCAGAGTCAGACATGACTGAGTGACTAACACACACACACACTCCACACACATGGAGCCAGAGTGAGGAACTCCGCCCATGGCAAAGGTCATGAGGAAGGAGGCTTGGCATACTCAAAGGCGTGATCCAGCCTCAGGAAACCCCATTCCCGAGCATCTACCCCAAAACCAGAGTCTGTTTTATGCTCTCACCTACACCTCTGACTTTATGGGCGGCTCTCCCCCATAACCATTTCTCTTGGAGAAGGAGTTAACATGCAGCTTCAAGGCAATGAAAATTCCTGGGTGTGACAAGAGTGTTTCAGCTTACTGACTCCTCTGAAGGTTATCTAGCTCACCTGTATAGGTTTGTCTGGCCACATGTGATTGTTTACAGCCTCCCAACCTGAGAGGCACGAGATGTTTTAGACTTACTAAAGGCAAATTTTTGGGGGGAGTTGGAAATTATTAGTATAGTGGGTTGGTTAGGAATTATAGTGGTGAAGGGTTTTTCATTTGTTGTGTCAATAATTGCTGCTAATTCCCTGTCCTGGGTGTGACAAGGGTGTCTCAGGTCAAACCTCTCTGCTGACAGACTAGCTTGTGTGACAGGATTATCCATACTCCTGCCACTAAGCACATGATTGTTTACTACCTCTCAACCATAAATAGCACAGAGAGTTTTGGAGCATTTTTAAAGTCTTAATTAGCATAGGGCTTTTCTCATTGTTGAGTCAATGATTGCCACCAGGCCTCCATATCCTTAGGCACCTGGGAATATATTGATCAATGTATTTGGAATATAGAAAATGAAATATAGTAGTTTGAAGGTTAGCAATACTAGACTTTTTGAGTCAATGAATTTTCTCTTTTGTAATAGATCACTGTACTTTGTTATGAATCACTGTGTCCTTGCTATGTAAAAATGTAACTTTATTACTATCTTAAGACTAAATAGATCTGAAGGGGAACATTGGTGAAGGGATTTTCATTTGTTGGGTTGATGTTTGCTGCTAAATCTCCATGTTCCCTGCCCTTATAATGAATATAACTAGCATATGGGAGAAATAAGTATTAACCTTTAAGATTAATCATGTTAACCTTGGGTTAAATAAATTCCTTTCTTGATTGTAACTCACTGCACCCTCACCCTATAGGAATGTAACTTTATTTGGAGAGTGGTGCCTGGTTTAAGAAAAAACACCCTTGGGAGAAATAAGTTTTTTTGGTTATCAGAAAGAAAGGATCATAAAATGTCAGCAGGTCTCATGGCCAGAAGATGATGTAAAATCCCTAAGATCCTTTTTTGTACATTTATGTGAAGCACCTGATTTTGATAAAGGTCAGGACTGCTGACCCCCGCGTGACTCTGTATTCATCCCTATATGTAACAAAAGGTATATAAGCAAACCCAAAAATAAAGAAATCGGATCAGTTTCCGGAAAGACTGATTCCCCCATGTCGTTTCTTTCTTGCTCCCGTTTTTCTGGCTGAATTCCCATCTGGAGCATGGATGCTATTCCATGTAAACCAAGTTATTCAGCCTCTTTTTCCCCACTAATTTTCCTACTACACTATCCGTTTCTAATCTCTCTATATATCTGTAACTAACTATGTATTTTTCCAAGGACGCCAACGCTGTTCCCACCTTCAAATTCCCTGGATCCACCAGGGCTGGACCCCAGCATGGTCTATCTTGGAGAATATTATATATGTGTACTTGAAAGAAATCTGTGTAGCTGCATATTCTTTTGATAGTTAGGTCTAGTTGGTTTATAATTTTCTTCAACCATTTATATTATGATCTTCTATATAGTTATTTTATTTAGTATTCAAAATGAGATATTAGAACAACCATCTACTTTTATTGCAATCTATTTCAGTTCTATCCATTCTTGATTTATGAATTTTTGAGCTCTGTTGTTAGGTACATATGAATTTTAAATTGTTATATCTCCTTGACAGATTGCCCTATTTATCAAAGAAAGGGTCCATCTTTATCACTATTAAAATTATTTGTTTTAAAGTCTAGTTAGTCTGATATTGGTGTATGTACTCCAGCTTTCTAATGGTAGCTCTTTGCATTATATATATATATATATAAGTGTGTGTGTGTGTGTGTGCATTTGTCTGTGTTTGTTTCAAGGGAACTTAATTATTGAAACATTTTTATGATGGCTACTCTAAAATCTGTGTCAGATAATTTGATTAACTTAGTGTTAAGGTCAGTTGACTATGTTTGTCTATTCAAGTTGTCATTTTGTTGATTCTTGGTATGATGGTATGAGAGAAAGTTTGTTAGAGCATATCGGTTCTATTTAAATCTCTCTCTCTTTTGAAGTTGGCAGTCACCTTGTTCAGGTTTAGCACAGAGGTTTTGTGAGCTATGATTCATAAAGTTCAGAATTGCTGCAGTATTATTTTAATGTCTTTGCTTTGTCTTGACCACTGGTTGTCCCACTGGTTCCTGATACTTGAAAGAATTTCACTGGCTCAGGCTCTGTGTTTCTCTTGGTGGAGAAGTGACATAGTGAGGTCACCCACCTACCCACCTCACTACCAAGATGGCTCTTGGATGGGATAGGAGAGTCCTGGGTATCTAGGTACCTAGGGCAAAGTCTTATGGGATTCAGAAAAACTCCCTTCAAAAAGTATATTAATAAAAAAGAAATCACATGGAAGATTGGAAAACATTTTAAATTGATTAATAAAGAAATTCAATATACCAAATGTATGGCTTACCAACGAAGAAGTGATTAGAGGGAAATTTATAGCTTTAAAATATTATATTACAAAAAAGGATATTTAAAATCAATGTTCTAAGTTTATTTAAACAGCTAGAAAGTAATATAAAATTAACTATAAAGGATGAAGGAAAAATAAACACAAGTGGAAACAATGCAACAGAAAAAGGACATGCCATAAAGAAAATAGTACACAAGTTTGGTAGGCCAAACTGATAAACTCTGGACAAACTGATCAAGAATATAGGAGAGATAATACAAATTACCAATCTGAAGAATGATAGAATCAACACCTTTAAAATCTAACAGACTCTAAAAGTAATAAGTGAATAAGTACAAAGGATGTTATGCCAATAAATTCCACAACATGGATGAAATAGAAAGTTTCTTTTAATTAAAAAATTATCAGAATTAATCAGTAAATCTGAACAGCATTTTATCTAATAAAGAAAGTGAATACATTATTCAAAACAGCTCTCCACAAAATAAACTCTAGGTTTTTATGTCTTCAATGGTAAATTTCATTAAATATGTAAACAGCATTTTTATTGTTAACTTAAGAAAAAGATAGTAGTCTAGGAGATCTCCTCAAATACATTCTCCAAAGCAATGCCTAAAAAAGGATATACCCACAGGTATTTTACTAATTGTACCAGAACACAGAATTCATATCTATCTACCTACCTATCTATCGATCGATCTATCTATCTAGGAGATGTAGATAGAAACATATCAATAATGAAAAGCTTTAATATCCCACTCTCTGAACAAGCATATCTAGTAGAAAAAAATAAGTGAAATGAGAGAGCACCTACAATTTAATTTATGAGGTAGATATTATGGATATATGTCCATCTATATACTTATAATAGAGAAAAACCTCAAGTTTCCACAGAAATATATAAAAATTGATTAAAAGGAAAATAATTTGTCCATTTTTAATATAGAGATACTGCAGAAAATATTTTTAGACTATTTTGCTATGAAGGTAGAGGTTGTTAAGTGGGTTGCAGTCTATGGTGTCACACAGAGTCGGACACGACTGAAGTGACTTCGCATCAGTAGCAGCAGAGGTTGTTAACAAAAACAAGGGACAGAAAATCCTGTTCACCTAGTGACTAAATCTTTGATTAAATGTCTCTCAGATAAAAGAGTGAATATAATCTGAGATCACAGAATTTCAAAATAAATAATGGTAATGGAAATAGTAATTAAGAAAATTGATGAAAAATATTCATGCACTAATTGGGGAAAATTTATAACACTAACTACTTTTGTCAGTGAAAGATGAAAGAAATAGCATAAATAATATCTTGGTTGTGAGTGAAGTCTCTCAGTTGTGTTCGACTCTTTGCGACCCCATGGACTGTAGCCTACCAGGCTTCTCCATCCATGGGATTCTCCAGGCAAGAATACTGGAGTGGGTTGCCATTTCCTTCTCCAGATCTTCCTGACCCAGGGATTGAACCTGTGTCTCCCACATTGTAGGCAGATGAATTACAGTCTGAGCCACCAGGGAAGTCACTTATCTTCATTAAGGGAGCCTTAAATGAAAACAATTAAGTAAACCAAAGGAAGTGCAAAGAAGGAGGTAATAAACAGCTAAGCAGACATTAGTGAAATATAAAACAGAAAAAAAGCAATTAGCTTTTAATAAACTCAAAATATTATTATTTGAAAAGATTGGCATTTATAAATCATTTGCTAATTTGATCAAAGGGGGAAAAAGAAAAAGAAAAAAAGAAAAAGTCTACACAAAATTAGAAATAATGAAAAATAAACAAGTAAATAAATCTACTTTGAAGATCTTTGTGGATTTCTTAGGGGAATATAGATGACTAGAACTGATACGTTTACACTGAGCAGTTATAAAGAGACTGATTTCCTAGGGAGAAACAGAAAAAAAAATCATTATAGAAATACCCTACAAAATATTCTGGATCTAGATAATTATGCATGGAAATTCTACCAAATTTTCAGAGATAAAATGATTTGATGTCCTATAAATTGTTCCTGAGTACTGCAAATAAGGGAAAGTGCTTGATTCCCAATAGAAAGGATGCATAGCATTGATATCAGTGGTAGGTAAACAATTAGAATGTCGTTACAATTTCTTCCTCTTAATGTCAATGGCCTGGTGCAATGTCCTCCTCTTGAGTATAGACAAGATATTTGAATTACTTCTAACTAATGCCAACATCTACTAGCTCATCAAAAAAGCAAGAAAGTTCCAGAAAAACATCTATTTCTGCTTTATTGACTGTGTGGATCACAATAAACTGTGGAAAATTCTTCAAGAGATGGGAATACCGACCACCTGACCTGCCTCTTGAGAAACCTATATGCAGGTCAGGAAGCACCAGTTAGAACTGGACATGGAACAACAGACTGGTTCTAAATAGGAAAAGGAGTACGTCAAGGCTGTATATTGTCACCTTGCTTATTTAACTTATATGCAGAGTACATCATGAGAAACGCTGGGCTGGAAGAAGCACAAGCTGGAATCAAGATTGCCAGGAGAAATCTCAATAACCTCAGATATGCAGATGACACCACCCTTATGGCAGAGAGTGAAGAGGACCTAAAAAGCCTCTTGATGAAAGTGAAGGAGGAGAATGAAAAGTTGGCTTAAAGCTCAACATTCAGAAAACAAAGATCATGGCATCCAGTCCCATCACTTCATGGGAAATAGATGGGGAAACAGTGGAAACAGTGTCAGACTTTATATTTTTGGGCTCCAAAATCACTGCAGATGGTGATTGCAGCCAAGAAATTAAAAGACACTTACTCCTTGGAAGGAAAGCTATGACCAACCCAGATAGCATATTGAAAAAGCAGAGACATTGCTTTGCCAACAAATGTCCATCTAGTTAAGGCTATGGTTTTTCCCATGGTCATGTATGGATGTGAGCGTTGGACTGTGAAGAAAGCTGAGTGCCGAAGAATTGATGCTTTGGAACTGTGGTGTTGGAGAAGACTCTTGAGAGTCCCTTGGACTGCAAGGAGATCCAACCAGTCTATCTTAAAGGAGATCAGTCCTTGGTGTTCTTTGGAAGGAATGATGCTAAAGCTGAAACTCCAATACTTTGGCCACCTCATGCAAAGAGTTGACACACTGGAAGAGACTCTGATGCTGGGAGGGATTGGGGACAGGAGGAGAAACGGATGACAGAGAATGAGATGGCTGGATGGCATCACCAACTCGATGGATGTTAGTTTGAGTGAACTCCAGGAGTTGGTGATGGACAGGGAGGCCTGGCATGCTGCAGTTCATGGGGTCACAAAGAGTCAGACATGACTGAATGACTGAACTGCACTGAATACTATACAGAAGAAGTGATGAAACATTTGATTGTTTATGTGATTATGTTACATAAAATTGTATGGGATTATAGTGCCCATCTTGGGCTTTCCTTATATCTTATCTGGTAAAGAATCTCCCTGCAGTGCAGGAGACCTGGGTTCAACTCCTTGGTCAGGAATATCCCCTGGAGAAGGAAATGGCAACCCACTCCAGTATTTTTGCCTAGAGAATCCCATGGGCAGAGGGTTCATGGGGTTGCAAGAGTCAGACAGGATATAGCAACTAAATCACCACCACCATAGTGCCCATCTTAATGGAGTGTTTTCCCTCAATTTCAGTCTTTGAAAAGACAAGAAAACATGTAAGAAACTACAAGCAGCC
The DNA here is from genome assembly GCA_006410935.1 of Redunca redunca. Lineage (NCBI taxonomy): Eukaryota > Metazoa > Chordata > Mammalia > Artiodactyla > Bovidae > Redunca > Redunca redunca. Next base: position 284,082 of record SJYQ01096301.1, on the reverse strand, counting down.
TCCTGAAGCTGAGAGTGGCCTCTAGCAGTCAGCTTACAAATGCCTCCCACCAAAAGTCAGTGTTGAGCACCGCCCCCCGCCCCCCTCCCNCACACAGAATGAAATTCAGCCCAAGATAAGTCTCTAGGTAATATTGAATGTCAAATAACTGATCTAAAAACCAGGATTGCTCTTTGGATTGATTACTTTTATTAAATCAACAAACAAACAAGGTCCAGTATGAAAGCATCAAGGTAGTTACTATGATATCATCATTCTAATGAAAGAAGAACTCTTGAGTTCACAGGCAAATTTTACTTTATCCACTTAATGAGGTAAATTCTGGGAAATGTATAGGTTAGATGGTAGGTCCACAATAGACCACACTAAACTTCCATGATGCAGCCTAATCATCATCCAGGGGAAAGACACAGAACATGAGGGCTTCAGAACTGGTGAATCCTGGTGTCCAGGTGTAGAGGATGAGAGTCTTCCTTGGTGTCTTCAATAGTAGTAGCCAAAGCCAGAGCCATAGCCGCATCCATAGCCACTTCCACAGAGAGAGCGGGAGCCATAGCCGTAGCCACAGCCATAGCTACAGCCCAGCCTGCGGAAGCTAGAGCCGTAGCCACAGCCATAGCCACAGCCCAGCCTGCGGAAGCCAGAGCCGTAGCATGAGCCATAGCCGCAGCCCAGGCCTCCATAGCCGTAGCTTCCATAGCCGAGGCTGCCATAGTCGTTTCCGTAGTAGCCACACATGGTGTTGGTTGTTGAGGTTGTTCTCGGGTAGAGAAGGAGAGTAGAAGTGTCACTTGAGTGTGGGCATTTCTCCCTGCAGAGGGCCTTTTATATGCCCTCAGTGTGGGTGTGACCCACCACACCTTCATGCCATTGGCTAACTTGCCGACTGATCTAATTAGTTTGTTGCTCACAACCATAGCATGAAACAACAGGGAAATTCAGCAGGTTTGCTGTGTTGACATCCCAGTTTGGATTCCTCTTATTTAATTGAGTGTTTGGATGAGAGGAGTCATACACTCATACCTACACAGTCCTGCCCCAAAGTATTATATGTGTTCATTTAAGCTTCCAGAACCATCCTTCATGTCAAGAAAAAAGTTGTTAGAACTTTTCTAATAATGCTATTATTTTACAACCTTTCAGAAAGAATAATATTTCTATCATCTCATATAGTTTTCTTCTTTCTTCATCAAAACTATTACTTTCTTCAGATATTTAATTTAATCTATTTTGTCTTTCATGACATAATATTGACAATAATTTTAATAAACTTACTTGAAATAAAATTTCAAGGCAATCAGTTCTGAACAAAATGTCTTCTACTTTCTTACTTATATCAATGAGTCTAACTTTCATTTATGTTCAGCTTCCACTGAAGGATGTGAAAATAGAAGTCATTCTCTGGAATCCAATTTCTGTAATTGTGTATACAGTGATTAGTTAATATTAGTTAATATTCTAATATTCTAAATAAGTATCCTATAGGATTAGCACCTTGTTTTGTGCTAATAATGATAGATAGAAAACTGTTTCTTTCTCAAAACATTTGATCAGTAAGCTTTGTAACCTGCTGAGCTCTCTTGCATAATGCTTGAATTCCAACTGTGTGTGTGCTCAGTCATGTTCATCTCTTGGTGACCCCATGGACCCAATAGGCTACTCTGTCCATGGGATTTTTCGGGCAAGAGTACTGGAGTAGGTTTTCATTTCCTACTCCAGGGGATCTTCCCAATTCAGGGACTGAACCCATGTCTTCCATGTCTCCTGCATTGGCAGGTGGATTCTTCTACCACTGAGCCACCTGGGAAGCCCCCTATCTTCATTCAAGTCAGTGAGACAACTCAACATTTTGGGTAGCCAAAGTAAGAGTGGTATTGTGGTTTAAAACTGTATTTCTGCATCTTTAGCAAAATGCATGTGGGAAGGCAGCATTATTTATGCATCCACTGGATTTCTGATATTCTATGACAATTGTTATTCAAAATATTTATATATGTCTCTTTACCTAGGTTTTTGGACTTCCCTGGTGGCTCAGATGGTAAAGTGTCTGCCTAAAATGTGGGAGACCCGGGTTCAATTACTGGGTTGGGAAGATCCCCTGGAGAAGGAAATGGCAACTTACTCCAGTACTCTTGCCTGGGAAATCCCATGGATGGAGAAGCCTGGTAGGCTACAGCCAACGGGGTCGCAAAGAGTCGGACACAACTGAGTGACTTCACTTTCACTTTACCTAGATTTAGACAGGGTTTAGAGAGTGGAATTTGGGGCTGGTTTGCATTGCAATGAAGGTGGTTTGAGAAGCTGGACATCCTATACGTTTTAATCAACTCTCTCTGCAGAGTATTAGAATATGGATACAGATTTTTCAAATCACTTGATTCATTTAACATCATAGCTATTTCAAACAAGTCAAAATAAAATCATATATTAATGAAATAGAAAAATGTTGTCTTGCTAATGATCAGATCAACACACTCATCTGTTCAGTCATTATGCATTTTTGAATGTACTTTCTATGTGTGTTTCATGTTAGGTGCAGTTTTGTAAAGTAAACATGCTATTGTGACATTCAGTTTGCTATCATTGGATAGAGATATTGTAAGCAGAGGACTTCTTCACTACATCTTATACAAATTTCTCATACAGAAAATAATAGTAGGTTCCGCTCCCACAGTTCAGAGTCAATCAAACAATATTTTTAGTAAAAACTAGTTGAAACAACAGATGATTATTCTTCTTTAAGAATATTTAAATCTTAGAACACTGCCTAATTTTGATGTGTGAATTTTCCAGTTAATCATAAAATAAAAATAAAACCTATGATTAACTTGTTTTTTGTATTTGATTAAAAAGGATGAGAATATATTTTGTGTGTGTGTGCAAAACAAGTTCCAAATTACAATATTTACTAAGTTTTTTGTCCTGATATTTACTTCAAGGAGTGAATTTCTTTCTCTTGAATAACTAAATTGTTCTCTCTGATCATAGCAGTAAGAGCTTTGTACAGCATCACTGTTTTTTGCCCATTCTTTTCTTGTGTGTCATTTTGAGTATACTCAATTCTCAAACATATTCTGAAATTAAAAATAAAACAAGCTTTATTTCACTCTGAATATCCTTCAAGTAAGCCCCATTGTTATATTCTGCTTCATTAAAAAAAAAATCACAAGTGTATTTCCATTGAGGCATTTTAATATTCCTTTACTTCTTCAATCATCTTTTTTGGTCTTTGGCCTCAGCTACTCTACTGAGATGCAGAGATCAAGACCTCAAGACCTCAGTCTTGTGAAATCCACAGGTCAAGTTATTATTTTACTCAGTCTCTGAATACATTTATGTCCACCAGCCTCTCTTTTCAATCCTAAAAGGTTCCAACATTTAGCTTCACCCTGTATACACAACTTTGGTTCATTTCTAGCCTCAGCAACTGCTTCTTCTCAGTATCCTCTTTTTATTAACTTTTTATTTTGAACTTCATGTACTGAAATAATTTTAGATTTACTGAATGTTGCCAAAAGCACACAAAAAAATTCACATATAATCATTACTCTGTGTCTCTTCGTGTTAACATCTTTCATAATCATAGAACATTCATCAAATTAAAGAAATTAACTTTGTATAATACTCAGTATGGATTTTTGCTTTATTGTTATTGTCTATTGGTGTCTTTTGTTGTTGTCCTGGGTCCCAGTTCTCATTTTCTGTTGTGTATATTTTTAGTCTTTTCCAATTAGTGACAGTTCCTCTTGCTTTCCTTGGAAATTCCATGAAGAGTCAGGTATTTTGTGACTATTTCACAAATTGGGTTTGTCTGAAGTTTTCTCATACCTCGGCTGAGGTCACCTTTTTGGGCAAGAAGTCTGGAAGAAGTGTGCCATTTTCAGTGCGACATATTGGGGAGCACATTAGTCAGTAAATCATTGAGAGTTTTGGGAGTCATTTTTAAACTCAGATTTCTGATAGAAAAAGTGTTCCTTCCTTTCTGTATAATTATAGTTAATAGGGTTTAACTTTAGCTTCTCTATGCTCGTTTTGTGTCCATTATAAAATTATAGATACATGTCTATGTGAAGTATAAACCAAAGCGTAGTCTATAACATTGTTCTTTAAAAAATGATAAAACACTTATCATTGTTATTCAATGTTAAACAAGTGAATTCTGACACCATGGCTTTCCTCCCACAAACTCTCCACCCTTCTCTTCCCCTTTAAAGCCATCCTTATACTTCTAAGACTACACATGGGCAGATAGAAAGAGGATATTATTAAAAGAAACTAAGGTTTTCAACCTTTCAAATTGTGGTGCTGGAGAAGACTCTGGAGAATCCTTTGGACAACAAGGAGATCAAACCAGTCCATCCTAAAGGAAATATACCCTGAATATTCATTGGAAGGACTGATGCTAAAGCTGAAGCTCTAATACTTTGGCCAACTGATGCAAAGAACTGACTCACTGGAAAAGACCCTAATGCTGGGAAAGACTGAGGGCAGGAGGAGAAGAGGGTAACAGAGGAGAGATGGTTGCATGGCATCATTGACTCAATAGGCACGAGTTTGAACAACCTCTCAGAAATACTAAAGTACAGGGAAGTCTGGCGTGCTGCAGTCCATGGGGCTGCAAAGAGTTGGACATGACTTAATGACTGGAAAACAACAAGGTTTTCAACAGGTATGCTATGTGTGAGTTATATGATCTCATGGTAGTTAGTAACACAGTTAAATTTGGAATCAGAAATAAACAAGCCACTGAATTAGGAGAACCTCTCATTAGAGTATGATTTCATCCATGCATCCTGACACAAAGCATAGCTGTCTTGTTTTGGATACACTGGTTATGAGGACTCCTTGAGATAGTTTTAATGCCAGTTAGTTTGGAATGTGAGTGCAACAGTGGCTGGGGTTGCCCCTCATACCACTTAGTTGGTATACATGGTGCTATGCAGATTATAAATTTAAAACTCTGAAACAGAATCTGATCTTCAACTGACCCTTCTCCTCATGTCATAAACTACTGCGGCAACTACTATGGTGGCCTGGGCTCTGGTTATGGCAACCTGGGATGTGAATATGGATGGGCTACAGTGGCTCTGGATATACCTGCTATCGTCCATGCTGCTATGGAAGATACTAGTCTTCTGGCTTCTTCTGAGAAATTCTAGACTGCTCATCTATTTAGGGCATGATCTTATGGACCCATGTTTACCTCCTGCGTTAATTATAATAAATATGTTCTTGTCTGTTTAAACAGTTACTGCTGCTGCTGCTGCTGCTAAGTTGCTTCAGTCGAGTCAGACTCTGTGCAACACCATAGACAGCAACCCACCAGGCTTCTCTTTCCCTGGGATTCTCCAGGCAAGAACACTGGAGTGGGTTGCCATTTCCTTCTCCAATGCATGAAAGTGAAAAGTGAAAGTGAAGTTGCACAGTCATGTCTGACTCTTAGCGACCCCATGGACTTCAGCCTACCAGGCTCCTCCGTCCATGGGATTTTCCAAGCAAGAGTACTGGAGTGGGTTGCCATTGCCTTCTCTATAAACAGTTATTACTAAATCTTAAACTACCATGCAATATCAGACCTTTCTTGAGAGAATTGCCTGAGCTTCTAACAATTGAAAAAATACTCATTTGATCTTTTATTACTCTTACATAATTGAATGAAAACAATCTTAACCATTTGCATTTGGGAAAATGTCTGAATTCATTATTCATGAAAGGTAACCAATTTTTCACATTATTATGCTTTTGTGTATAATTATATAGGTTTCTTGTGAATATGTGTGTGTATGTGTGTTTGTGTATGGAATTGGCTATCTATAGTCAACCATTTAGGTGTATGGATGAATAGGTATATTCAACCATTACTTTTCTAATATGTGTGTTTCATGGCAAATATATGGGGAAACAATGGAAACAGTGACAGACTTTATTTTGGGGGCTCCGAAATCACTGCAGATGGTGACTGCAGCCATGAAATTAAAAGACGCTTGCTCCTTGGAAGAAAAGTTATGACCAACCTAGATAGCATATTGAAAAGTAGATACACTGATGAACATAGATGCAAAAATCCTCAACAAAATTCTAGCAATCAGAATCCAACAACACATTTAAAAGATCATACACCATGACCAAGTGGGCTTTATCCCAGGGACGCAAGGATTCTTCAGTATCCACAAATCAATCAATGTGATTCACCACATTAACAAATTGAAAAATAAAAGCCATATAATTATCTCAATAGACGCAGAGAAGGCCTTTGACAAAATTCAACATCCATTTATGATAAAAACTCTCCAGAAAGCAGGAATAGAAGGAACATACCTCAACATAATAAAAGCTATATATGACAAACCCACAGCAAACATTATCCTCAATGGTGAAAAATTGAAAGCATTTCCCCTAAAGTCAGGAACAAGACAAGGGTGCCCACTCTCACCGCTACTATTCAACATAGTTCTGGAAGTTCTGGCCACAGCAATCAGAGCAGAAAAAGAAATAAAAGGAATCCACATTGGAAAAGAAGAAGTAAAACTCTCACTGTTTGCAGATGACATGATCCTCTACATAGAAAACCCTAAAGATTCCACCAGAAAATTACTAGAGCTAATCAACAAATATAGTCAAGTTGCAGGATATAAAATTAACACACAGAAATCCCTTGCATTCCTTTACACTAATAATGAGAAAGAAAAAGAAGTTAAGGAAACAATTCTATTCACCATTGCAACGAAAAGAATAAAATACCTAGGAATATATCTACCTAAAGAAACTAAACACCTATATATAGAAAACTATAAAACACTGATGAAAGAAATCAAAGAGGACACTAATAGATGGAGAAATATTCCATGTTCATGGATCGGAAGAATTAATATTGTGAAAATGAATATACTACCCAAAGCAATCTACAA
>SJYQ01096301.1:264637-277135 GCA_006410935.1 Redunca redunca | reverse complement strand
GATTATACAGAGTGAAGTAAGCCAGAAAGAAAAACACCAATACAGTATACTAATGCATATATATGGAATTTAGAAAGATGGGGATGATGACCCTGTATGCAAGACAACAAAAGAGACTCAGACCTATAGAGTGAACTTTTAGACTCTGGGGGAGAGGGAGAGGGTGGGATGAGATGGGAGAATGGCATTGAAACATGTATACTATCATGTAAGAAACGAATCACCAGTCTATGTCTGATGCAGGATGAAGGATGCTTGGGGCTGGTGCATGGGGAGGACCCAGAGAGATGTTATGGGGTGGGAGGTGGGAGGGGATTCATGTTTGGGAACGCATGTACACTCTTGGGGTACATATGTCAACATTTGGCAAAACCAATACAGTATTGTAAAGTAAACTAAAGTTTAAAAAAAATAAAAAAATAAAACTATAAAAAAAAACATTTTTTATTGATAGATTAAAAAAAAAAAAGAAAANTTATTGATGTATTAAAAAAAAAAAAGAAAAGAAAAGTAGATACATTACTTTGCCAAAAAGGTCCTTCTAGTCAAAGCTATGGTTTTTCCAGTAGTCATGTATGGGTGTGAGAGTTGGACTGTGAAGAAAGCTGAACACTGAAGAACTGATGTTTTTGAACTGTGGTGTTGGAGCAGACTCTTGAGAATCTCTTGGACAGCAAGGAGATCAAACCAGTCAATCCTAAAGGAAATCAGTTCTGAATATTCATTGGAAGGACTGATGCTGAAGCTGCAATACTTTGGTCGCCTGATGCAAAGAACTGACTCATTGGAAAAGACACTGATAACAGGAAAGATTGAAGGCAGGAGGAGAAGAGAGTCACAGAGGATGAGATGTTTGGATGGCATCAATGACTCACAGGACATGAGTTTGAGCAAGCTCTGGGAGTTGGTGATGGACAGGGAAGCCTGGCTGGCTGCAGTCTACGGAGTCGCGAAGAGTTGGATGCGACTGAGTGACTGAACTGAAGGATATCCAAGGACTATTGTTAACTACCTTGATATAACCAAATCCATATCTTTTGTATATCTAGTTTGGTTAAAGATTTGGGAAAGTAGTACCCTTCTTCTTACCACTCAATGATACTATTTTAGTATCTTATTCTTTATTGATGCTTACTACTTGAATATATCTCTGGACAGATATAATTTTTTGTTCTAATTTAATATTACTGCTTTTTCTTTTCTTCATTGAGAACATGTACTTGAACTCATGTATTGCAGCTGTACACTTTTTCTCTGAGAATGGCTTTCTGTCATTCTCATTTTTTTTCATAAGAAAATACAGATTTTATGGTCTGTTTCACTGAAACTTTGAAAGGATCAGTCAGTCTGCATTTTGGAAAGAGATATGCTGTGTTTCATAATCAGGCAGTGGCTTGGGTAGACTAAAATCATGCATACCTCAATAAGGAGATCAAGATGGTAGCACAGAGGACCCTGACTCTTCCTGGGAACATACCAAGAGCAGACCTACATGTGAACGCTTCTCAGTGGAATCAACTGGAGACTGGCAGAAAGAATCTTATACAATTAAGGCTGTAAAGAATGACCCAAAGGAGTTGGGTAGGTGAGGGAACAAAGCAATTAGTTCAGTACCTGTGTCTGTTGAGGGAACACAGAAGTAGAGTGGTTACTACAGGTACATAGTTTCTCCCTGAGGACCAACCAATTTGAACCACACACTGGGCACCCAGCACTGGTGTTTGATACCAGGAAAATGCATTCATTTGGCTGGTTTGAAGCCCATTGGGACTGGCAGTGAGGTTGTGAGGAAACTGGTCTCTGCTTGTGAAGATGGTGCATACACTTGCTTACTCATGAAACAAGATGGAGAGTGCCAAGGACTATGACCGGTTTCCCACGACCACTGCAGTGTACTCTCCAGCCCACACAAAGTGCCTGATCCAGTCCCCCTTGCTCTGCCGGCAGTTCCCCACTAGGGCGAAGGCTGCCACTGCTGAGAAGAGTGTGCCATTAAAGGGGACAGAGCTGGCTTGGACCCAATACTACATCTGAACAGGATGGGAGTAGACCTGCTGGCACTCTCAAGGTGGTAGAGCAGAACTCTGACTTGTATGCTAGGTACACCAAAAAGTGGGCTCCTGCCCATCCTAGGGGTCTGCTCTGGCCCCTCTTATCCCCTCTTTTGAGCAAATGTATACCAATGCTGGGGTGGCACTTAGAGGAACTCTGCTCAGATCTGACCCTCAGGGCTTTGGAACCCGATCCTGCCCCCATAGGGTAGTGTAGGACATTGCATATAGGAGAAGCCTCTGCTTGCCCCAGGCCCTGCCTCTAGCCCCACCTCCGATAAAGATGGTAACTGCTGGTGCACATTGGGGAAAGACATGAGCTGTACTGACTTCATATCCAGCTCTCCCACCAAAGACCCTGGGCACACACAAACTGTAAACTGACACATCCTTGTCTTTGTGTAGACACACCTTCAAGGCTTTGAGGGGTAATTATTTCACGTAATTCCACAGAGTCAGGGAGAGTTAAGCAAAATCAGAAAACAGGAATTTGTTTCAAATGAAACAACAACAACAACAAAACAGAAGAAAAATCACTAATGAAACAGAGATAAATGATTCATAGATATATTTTAAAGTATTAGTAATGAGACTAGAACCTGAAGTAGGGAAAATAATGCATGAAAGCAGTGATGACTTTAATGAGGAACTGTAAAATATAAAAAAGAACCAGTGAGAGCTGATGAATACAACTGAAATGAGAAACACAGTAGAAAGAACTCACAGCAGACTAAATATACAGAAGAACGCATAAATGATCTGGAAGACAGAAAAGGGGGAATAACCAGTCAAAACAAAAAACAAGAAAACAAAAATTAAAGCAATAAATCAAGCATACTAATATATGCATAATATGGATCCCAGAAGGAAAAGAGAAAGAAAAGGGGGATTAAATTAATTTGATGAAATTATGACTGAAAAATACTTAAACGTGAAGAAACAGATATCCAGGCACAGGAAGCACAGAGTCCCAGACAAACTGAACTCAAAGAGGATCCACATGAAGACAAATCGTCATTAAATGGCAAAAGGTAAAGGTAAAGAGGGGATTCTAAAGATGGCAAGGCAAAAACAAAGTGTGATGTACAAGGGAGACCTGATATGGCTGCAAGCTGTCAGTTTCTGATTTTTTCTGCAGAAACTTAGTAGACCAGAACTGGGTGTCAGGACGTATTTAAAGTGCTGGAAAGAAAAACGTGCAACCTAGCACACTCGTCCCAGCAAGATTATTATTCAGAATTAAAGGAGAGAGAAAGAACTTCTCAGACAAGCAAAATCTAAAAGAGTTCATCAATACTATTAACAAACTAACCCTGAAACAAACATTAAGAGGTCACCTCTAAATGGAAAAGAAAAGATTACAATGAGAAGTACGAATGTGTAGGAAAATAAAATTCTCTCTAGTAAAGGCAAATATATAGTAAGGGTATATGGATCAAACAGTTAAATAAGTTACAACAAAGATTAAAAGACAAAAATTTGTAAAATAGACTATAAAAACAAGAAACAGTGAACAGATAAACATGAAGATATAAAATATGATGGAAACACAATATATGGGGTAGGAGAGTAAGCAGAAATGTAGATCTTTAAAATGTGTTTGAATTAAATGACTACCAGTTTAAAACAAGTACATATAGGTCAACATATATGAATCCCATGGTAACCACAAATCAAAACCTACAATATACACACAAAAACTAGACATAAGAGAACATAAATATATCTCTAATGAATATTGTAAACTATAAGGGAAGAAATTTATAGAAGAAAAGTACAGAGAAGAGCTACATAAAAACTAGAGAACAAGTAGCAAAATAACAGTAAGTACATACTTATTAAAATTAATAATAATTTTAAATATCAATGGATTAAATGTTCCAGTTAAAGACATAGGATGGCTGAATGGATAAAACCATACAAACAAAACGCTTCACGACCCGCCTACATGCTGCTTACAAGAGAATCACTTCAGAGCTAAAGACGCAGAAACTGAAAGTGAGGGGTGGAAAAATGTATCTCATGCAAATAGAAACAAAAGACTGGAGTAAAAATACTCACATGAGACAAGACAAAAAGGGGCCACTATTTCATGATAATATAATCGATATAAGAGGATATACCATTGCTTACTGACATGCAACAAATATAGGAGCAGCTAAACACATACACCAAATATTAAAAGACTTAAAGGGAAGACTGACAACAATACAATAAAAGTATGGGACTATAATATCCCACTTACATCAGTGGACAGATCATTTACACGAAAAATTGATTAGGTAACAGTGGTGCTAAATGACACATTAGACCCATTAGATTAACAGGTAGCAACAGGAAAGAATTCTGAATTTGGGTGAATTTCACTGTTTCTCATTTAATGAAGTAAGTTCAGGGAATGTATAGGTTAGATGGTGGGTTAGCGACAGGCTTCACTCAACTTCCATGATACAGGGTTATCATGACGCAAGGGAAAGGCACAGAACATGAAGGGTTCAGAACTGGTGAATCCTGATGTCCAGGTGTACAGGATGAGCGTCTTCCATTGCAACCTCAGTAGTGGTAGCCAAATCCAGAGCCATGGCCCGAGCCACAGATGCAGCGAGAGCCAGAGACGCCAGCCAGGCCTCCATAGCCGCAGCTTCTTACCCGCGGCCCCCACAGTAGTTTCCGTAGCGGTCACTCATGGTGCTGCTTGTTCCACCTTGGGTAAGCAAGGAGGGTAAATTCCTTTAGTCTGGACATTTCTGTTTGCCCACAGCCTTTTTATGCCGGAGGTGTGGGTGGGCTAATTTTATGACTAATGTAGTTAGTGTGTTGTTTCAAGACTGGAACATAATGCCTTGAGGTATTATAGAGGTTTGCTGTAACCAACTGAAGTCTTTTAATAAGATGGTATAGTCACACTTATAAAACTATCTTTCATAACAAGTCTTCACTTTAACATTCTATAACCAGATAGTACATAAACAGGGAGCATTTTCAATTGTTTCATTTGACTTATAGTTGGTCACAAATAATTCTTTTTTGTTCTTGACCTCCTAAAATTTTGCACCCTTCCATAACATAGTTCTAACCCTTATTTTAGCCCAAACATAAGCCCTACTTATGTAATGATGATGACGTTATAGAATAAAGTGAAGATTAAAGTAAAGCATAAAGATAGTCTAGGGTTTTGTCTGCATTTTAATAAGCTCTCACCTTATTATCAGAAGTAATAATATTTGAATAAATATGAGGACACAAAATATTTATTTTTCTGATATCATCTGCCTTGATAAGAAATTCAAATAAGGGAACAGGATTTTATTAAAATGTTTTACTTTCTGTCTATGTGTCATGTAGGTATGCTTTTAGTAACAAAATATTTAAATACATTATTATGGCAAAATGTTACTGTGTCATTCTTAAAGAGGCATTATTAGTAAATATATTTTGATCATATCAATGCAAATTTTTCCATAAAAGAAATGGAATTTTCACTCTTGAAATGTTATACAAATATTGCTATTGTGTGTCTAAATTTGACAAAATCTAATCTTTGACTGCTGTGAATCATAACTGCATTAATTGGTGGGATTTTCCAACAATTAGGAGAAAAATAATCTGTGATACTTTGTTACTCTCACTTTTTTTTTTTTTTTTTTTTTTTTACAGCTGATATTAACAATTTGGGTCTTCTCAGGTGGTACTAGTGGTAAAAAAAAAAAAAAAAACCCACCTGCCAATGCAGGAGACCTAAGAGACATGGGTGTGATCCCTGGGTCGGAAGATCCCCTGGCAGAGGGCACGGCAATCTTAGGTGCCTCTCAACGAAGTTTCTTGTGGTGACTTCTCATCTTTAGTCTGTTCATTTATTAATATTCTAAATTATAATTTATTAATCATATTTTTAAAATAAAATATAAAGAATCAATAGCTATTATTTTTTAGCTGAAACCATATCCACAGTCAGCATAGGAGTTTCCCTAATAGTTGAAACACATGTAGCAGAAGGTGAAGTTTCAAATGAGATACAGAAAGATGTTTCTGAAATTTAAATGTCACCTACTGCCCTGAAATCTTTACATACTGTTGAAGAGGGCCAGAGTACACCATCAAGTTTGCCATTTAGGCAATAAATATTTATTTAATATTTAATATGTGCAAATCACTGCTCTCAATTGACAATTTTTGGACTTGTCATATCATAGCTAGGCATGTGCTTCATATCAAATTCATAGCTATGCATCTGCTTCATATCAAATAGTGTCTGATTATTGTCAAGATAAAAGCCAAGTATAAATCAATAAGGAAAGTTTCCATGAGTGATCTAATCATCTGAACACATGATTAGAAAAACATATTTTAAGCAGCAAGGCTCTGGGAAAGGTAGGGGATTTTATGTTCTGAATGCATCTATTACAGCCAATTTGACTAATTACTTTTACTAGTTTACTTCTAGGGAATTTCTTTGGGATACAATGCTGCTCTATAGAGAAAGTCCTTAACATTTTTTTGCAGAATTCCTATGAATTCAAATACCCATGAATATAATATTTTGATAATATATTACCCCTAGAACTATTCCTCAATAAAATTTTATGTCTATGTTGTCATTTAGTTCAAACCAGAGCATCAACAAAAAATAATATATTTTACAATAGCAGTTGTATATTTTGTAAATCACAAATTTCCTTCAGACATTTTTTATCTATTTGATCGCAATGGATGTGCACAAAAGAAATTGAGATATTAATAACAGGAGGTTAGGAAATTTACTAAAAGACCACAGCAAATACATTACAAAGATCAAATATTTGTTCTTTGTTATGCTACATAAAGTGCCCCTTTCTAATCATCGAAGACCTGAACAGTTGCTGTCATAAGGGGCTTATTGTTCTTTTTGTGACAACACATTTCATTTTGAAATTACCCTGCTATAAAATGTACCCATGTTTCGGAGTTTCTCATTATTCTCCATGTCATTTAGGGTTCTGAATAAAATGCGTCTCAGTGTTCTGTTCACATGCGCCTCCCATCAAGCCTGGCTTCCAGTGCCTTTGATCCTCTCACCTTCACTCCAAAGTGACCTGTCCTTGGAGTCTCCTAGTCTCTGCTCCGATGTGGGTATGACATCGGGTCATCAAATCAACTACACCTCTTTCCAGATATATTAGAGAACAGTAGGGGAAGCCCGTTGTAAATTATTACCACAAAATTAGCTCAGAACAACACCCATTTAGGACTGCAGGGTCATAGTGGATCAGAAGTCTAAGCACAGCCTAACTGGGATATTATTTCAACATCTCACAATATTGCAGACAAAGTATCAGCCAGGACATCTGCAAAATATCTCTTCTTTTTCTTTTTTAAATTCTTTATTGTGTATTGTGGTATAGCCAATTAACAAACAATTCTATGATAATTCAAAATATCTTTTTTGTATAAATTAACCAGTGTTTCTAGATTTGCAAATACGGCTCAGATTTTGCATGAAGAAAATGGAAGTCATTTTTTAAATCTGAAATTCAGATTTATCTATATTGAATTTTCTGTGCAGGACTCAAATATAATTATAATCACCGGAGTGACATCCCATCACCTTTGCCAAGGTTAGAGGCAAGGTACAGGTCCTTCTCACACTGAAGGGAAAGGGATCTGACAAGGATGTATGTCATTGGGGATCATCTTAGAATACTGCCTAGTCATATCTGTGAATTTATTCCTTAAGCCCAACCAGTAATTGTAGTTTCTCCAGGATAGATGATAGCTACTGCAATAAGATTCTAGCATTTGGACATTTTCTGAAATATAATTCTCCTCTCCTGCCTTAAAAGTTATTTCTCCTTTTCTGTAATTGATCTACTCCTATTCATTCTTCCTATTTCAGCTACAAGTTTGTCTTTTTCCAGAAAAATTCTTTCTACTGACCCTTCTTTCTACTTTCTATTAGTTCTGGCCTCTCTTCTTCTTCCTTTCTATTTCACAAACTTTATGTATAAAAGTTATAGTAATATGTTGATCTTGGTAGCTTGTGAATTTTTTGTCTTTCTCACACTTTGTAAAGTGAAATAGTATTTGGTCCAGCAACTGCACTCCTTGGTATCAACCCACAGGAACTGGAAAGTCCACCAAAAAACCCTTGCACACAGTGGTTGTTATTTTTTTATTTTATTTTTACTTTATTTTACTTTACAATACTGTATTGGTTTTGCCATACATTGACATGAATCCACCACAGGTGTACATGTGTTCCCAAACATGAACCGCCCCTCCCACCTCCCTCCCCATAACATCTCTCTGGGTCATCCCTGTGCACCAGCCCCAAGCATCCTGTATCCTGCATCAGACATAGACTGGCAATTCATTTCTTACATGATAGTATACATGTTTCAATGCCATTCTCCCAAATCATCCCACCCTCTCCCTCTCCCTCAGAGTCCAAAAGTCCACTCTACACATCTGTGTCTCTTTTGCTGTCTTGTATACAGGGTCATCATTACCATCTTTCTAAATTCCATATATATGTGTTAGTATACTGTATTGGTGTTTTTCTTTCTGGCTTACTTCATTCTGTATAATCGGCTCCAGTTTCCTCTTATTCTTAACAGTTAAAACCAAGAGGTCTTTCAAGTTCTCTGTTCTGAGTATATAATGAAATATCTTCTATTAAAAGTTAAGTGTTTGATGAATGAGATGACTAATTATCTAATTCTTAGGAAATGATTCTATTCCTTCAAGAATAACAATCATTCTCTTCATCTATCTCCTTTTACTCTTCTTCTCAAGACTGAAATTTCTTTCAAGTTTCAAGGGATTCTAGGAACAATAAGTCAACTTAGCCATGGGTGGTTGAATCTTGATCCAGTTCCTATAGCCTTTTTATAGACCATATGAAGATTGGATTTCTAAAGCCAAAGCATATTGTAACTGGCCTCTCCTCCCAGATATAGCAACATACACATTTTCAGTTTTGTATTTTCCTGGTATCAACATCACCATTTTTACTCAGACTCCAAAACTCAAATTCATTTCCAACTTGTAGTCTCCTGGAATAGGGTGGAATGGGATTGGATATGTAAGATCAGTTAATTTCATCCCTCTCCTTGAGTTTGTAATTTCCCACTACCCCCCTGCCCCGCCACATAATTCTAGCAGTGGGTAATCCTTCCTGGACTTAGATATACCCAGTGATAGAGCACTGAATAAGGGATTCATGCTTGTTTCAGATGGTGTCACATATTTGAAAGAGCTCTTATGTTGAGAATGTTTTATGTCATCATCATCCTCTCCTCAAACTCATTTACTGTCTTTAGAAAGACACAGAACACATCTGAGATCCCAGTCTTATTAATTTTGCAATACAAGTCTTTCAAACATGCAATTGTGTCTACTACTCTGATTCCCCACAATTCTGCTGCTGCTGCTGCTAAGTTGCTTCAGTCGTGTCTGACTCTGTGCAACCCTATAGACGGCAGCCCACCAGGCTCTCCTGTCCCTGGGATTCTCTAGGCAAGGACACTGGAGTGGCTCACCATTTCCTTCTCCAATGCATGAAAGTGAAAAGTGAAAGTGAAGTCGCTCAGTCGTGTCCGACTCTTGGCGACCCCACGGACTGCAGCCCACCAGGCTCCTCTGTCCATGGGATTTTCCAGGCAAGAGGACTGGAATGGGGTGCCATTGCCTTCTCCAGCCCCACAATTCTAAGTGCTAAGAAAAAATAAATACTTTAGAAATTATCTCCTCTACGTTTTGACTTCCCTGGTGGCTTAGATGGTAAATAATCTGCGCAATGCAGAGAACCAGCTTCAATCACTGGGTCAGGAAGATACCCTGGAGAAGGGAATGGCAACTAGATGTGTATCTATTCTCCTTTGCTAATTGATGTCTAAGGTCATATAGGTTTTACCTTCACAACCTCTCTGATGCTTTTCTATTTTTCAAAATTATCTACAGCATCATCTGTATTCAAGATCAGTTAGCCAGTCTCCAAGTTATTTATATTCCTGAATATTGAGACTGAGGCTGAAGCTGAAGCTCTAACACTTTGGCTACCTGATATGAAAAGACAACTCATTGGAAAAGATTCCGATGGTGGGAAAGATTGAAAACAAAAGTAGAAGAGGGCAACAGAGGATGAGATGGTTAGATAGAATTATCAACTCAATGGACATTAATTTGAGCAAACTCTGGGAGGCAGTGAAGGACAGGGAAGCCTAGTGTGCTGTAGTCCATGGGATCACAGTCAGACATGACTTAGTGATTGAACAGTGACAACAACAAAATATTGAGACCTCTGCTTCTCTTCTTCCAACTTACATTTTCATCATTACTATTTTCCCAAGACTTTTTCTAAGACATTTGTCTGTTTTGTGTACATGTGTGCATGTGATGATGAGTATCTGAGTGATGATTAATACAGAAGGAAAGAAATGAATAGACCTAGGATCATGACAGCAAATGCTTCCAATAAACCCTTGAAAAGACTGAATTAAGACCACAAGTTTCAGCCAATAACGAGCCATTATTTTGGGGGTGAAATTCCAGATATGCAGCTTTCAATATGTCATGGGTACTGACCAATCAGAGTGGAAGCCAGGGATATATACACACAATTGAAATAGACAACTGAGAATTATCTCTGCTAATCTCTGAGGAAAGCACAGAAATAGAATACAAAAATAGAGTCGGTAGCATTTCTGGCATAAAAGATACATAACTTATTTAGGATCAATAAAATATGTTTATTTGGAAACACAGACTAGGAAAGTAGTGGGTTTATATTTGAATCATGAACAAATTGAGATCTTCAGTCTTTCAGGAACATTATGGAGTAACTCAGGCCCCTCAATTTCAAACAGGAATTTCAGGACAATCAATTTCCCAGTGGCTCTTATCGGTCTCGGTTTGGTGGGATCTGGTGTGACTATGAAACACTGAAACCAAAGTGACTTTGGAATGATGACTTTAGAAGACAAGATATATTGCAGTTACAGTCTAGTTGCAAGAAACATCCATATAGAAATGACCCTTATCCACAGTAGGTAGAACCACAACCAGACATGTATCCACAGACCATGATACAGCCATATCCAGGGCAGTCTGCCATGGCCAAAGCTACCACATGTATTTCTGAAGTAGTTTGGAACACATGGTGTCTAGAGGTGCAGATTCAGTAATTCGCTAGAGAAGCAGGTGGATGATTCTAAATACGGATATCATCCCCTGCCCTGAACATTTATATGCTCCCAAAAATGGGTTAAGCACCCAACACAGACTCTGGGGCCTTATTACCACAGCAATTCTCATTTTTCAAAAGCTCGTGATTCTCAGAGGCAATAATTTTTTCAGTAGTTCTAAGGTTTGACTCCAGCTATTCAAGACAATTGTAAGAAAACAGATGTAACCTACAAATTGAATAAATCTGTTTGATGAGATGTGATCAAATCTGATTTAGATTTGATCCAGGGGGCATTGACACTTCTGTACTTTCAGGTACACATCCACAGGTACTGGGAGATGTTTCACCAGCTCACATCTCAACACTGATAGGATACCACGTGGTCTGGAGGTGAGAGGCATAACCGCTGGCTAATAAAGAGCCATTCTCAAGTTACACGTGCAAGGAAGTGGGTGGAGGCCAGAGAGAATAGCCCCTGCAGGGGGTGCTGGAGCAAGAGGCAGGCGAGGCAAAGGATATTTGGTGTATCAGGTGTGTATTTTGCAAATATTTTCTCTTAGTAGTGAGTTTTCTTCTTTTTTTTTTTTTTTTTGGTTAAATTTGATTTTTAACACCATCCATTGACTTTTTAAATATCACACATTTTATTTTTGAGATGCTGACTTTCCATTTTTTATTTTTCAGTTATTGTCTTTTATTTATTTATGTTCTTGATCACATTTGGACATCTCTTTTAAGATTTTATGCTCATTCCATTATCTCTGTAATTTCTTAGGGTTTTTTTTTTTTTTTTACTTATTTGTTTCCTAATCACATTGTTCTTGCTTCTTTCCTTGTCTAGTAATTTCTAAAATACACACCATAAAATATTAAAGATATGTTGCGGTGAATGTGCTTTTTGTTGCCTTTCTTTATATAGTGTGGACATTGGTTTTGGTAGGCAATTAAGTTACTTGTATATCCCTTGAGTTTTTTTATTACTTCATGGACATAATAGAGTCTTTAGTGCTAGTTTACCCACCTACTAAAGCATTTTCCTTTTAGAGGTTACTTTGGAACTCATGCATCTCCTGGCCTTGTAGGATCTCTGGGGATTATTTAGCTACAGATGTACAGTTGTTCTTAGCCCCTCTTCAAGGAATTTCACTATATGCTTGCATGTCTAGGGGTTCAGTAAAGCAGACCTATGAAGCACCCTATGAAAATATCTAACTTCTTTCCCTGCATGGCTCACCTTTTTTTTAGTATTCTCACTCTACTTTGAAATTTGACCTTTCTTTACTT
>SJYQ01096301.1:227121-255966 GCA_006410935.1 Redunca redunca | reverse complement strand
GCAAGGAGATCTAACCAGTCCATTCTAAAGGAGATCAGTCCTGGGATTTCTTTGGAAGGAATGATGCTGAAGCTGAAACTCCAGTACTTTGGCCACCTGATGCAAAGAGCTGACTCATTGGAAAAGACTGATGCTGGGAGGGATTGGGGGCAAGAGGAGAAGGGGACGACAGAGGATGAGATGGCTGGATGGCATCACTGACTCAATGGACATGAGTTTGGGTGAACTCCAGGAGTTGGTGATGGACAGGGAGGCCTGGCGTGCTACGATTCATAGGGTCGCAAAGAGTTGGACACAACTGAGTGACTGAACAGAACTGAACTGAATGGGATAAGATACAATCTGTGTGTGCTAAATCACTTCAGTTGTGTCTGACTCTTTGCAGTCCCATGGACTGTAGCCCACCGGGCTCCTCTGACCATGGGATTCTCCAGGCAAGAATACTGGAGTGGGTGGGCATTTCCTTCTTCAGTGCATCGTCCCTACGGAGAGGTCGAACCCACATCTCTTATATCTCCGGCATTGGCAGGTGGGTTCTTTACCACTAGTGCCACCTGGGAAGCACCACACTACTGCCCCAAAATATTAGTTTCCCTAAAATTCTGAATGTTGATAAAGCTTCTTAATAAGTTCAGAACCAACTGAATAGGGAGATTCATTGTAACTGGCATGTCAGCTCCACTAGCATCACTTCTGTACCACTTCTAATTGATAGGTAAGTTTTAATTTGATATTGACGCATCACCAGTGGGAGAGTATCACAGAGCTAGAGTTTTGTGGAGTGTATAAAAAGCTATGCTACAGATTCTATAATTACAAACAACATAATGCAAATGTATGTCTGATGTCTCACATGTCCTACTTCTTAAAACAAAAGATCGTTTTTCTCTTTCTTTTTTTTTTGCCAGAATGAGCTACCTTGTCACTGAGGTTGCTGAAGACAATGGCAGGCTGAAAGTGCTCAGTGATAAATTCAAGCAAAGCCTCATAGTCTGGATGCCTCTGGAGGGAAAATTCTTTGCAGAACAGAGCTATACTTAGTAAAATTTGGTGATGTAAATATAGTAACTAGGTTGAAGAAAAATCTGTATTCTGACCAGCATGTTAGAATCAGAAGGAATATTTCTTTAAGAAGCTAACAGAAAATAGAGTGAAAAGATTGAACAAATATGTGATGATAATCATATTTACATTGATCCTGGACATTTCTTTTTTTTTTTTGTCAATTATTAGTCACTTTAAAATAGTGAAAAAATATGGCTTTTATTTTTAAAAAGTTGCTTTATTTTTATTAAAAAACCCATTGAACACTATTTCTCTGGTTATTTTTCTATAATTATACTTAACACTTACTGAAGTGTCTAAACTGTTCAGATGTTGCTGCACAAATACCTGCTTCTTACTTTCCTCTTAGAACAAGATCTGGGAGCATGAGGTAATGCTTTTATCTAAACATGTTATTATCCACATGAAATATTACCATAAAATACTCACAGCAATAACAAAGATGCCTTTGACAGACATGGCATTTGTCAGCATTACTGGATTCCTAAAAACATATGACTACTGTGTAAAGATATTGGCCATTTAGGTCTTTGATCAATCCTTAACCTCTGGAAAGATTAGTTCACATAGATAGAATTCAGGCCAACTAGTCAATACCTATTAAAATGTATAAGAGGGGAGATTAATGAATTGATTGTGGAACAATTTTTGTCCAAAGACAACAAAGCTGTCAGATTATCCTTTGAATGTCTTCCCTTGAACTTCCAATAAAACATGTGCTCTAAACTGTGAACTGATTCTATCTCAAATATTATTAGCAAAGTGCTCAAAATGGGGTTAGCAGTTTACATGTGATGGTGTGCAAGTTGGTGATGGATTAAAATTTGGAATCTAAGTGACTATGACTTTTAATCAAGGAAAATAATTTCATTGTAGGCATGATTGAACTGGTAGAATTGTACTGTAGAAACTTGTTAGTATGAGTTAAAAGTGAAAATGTTAGTCGCTCAGTTGTGCCTGACTCTTTGTGACCCCCATGAACTATAGCCCACCGGGCTTCTCAGCCCATGGAATTCTCCAGGCAAGAATACTGCAGTGGGTTGCCATGACCTTCTTCCTTCTTCCAGACCCTGGGATCAAACTGGGGCTATCCAGTGTAAATTATCTTTGCCCAAAACCATTCTGAGAAATTAACAATTTATGCAAATTGATTTATTCCTCCATACATCCATCTATTAATTCAATTAGCAAACATTTAAGTATCTGTTTGTGTCAAACCACCTGTGAGACAGTGGGGTAAAAGGATGAGTGATAAAGGCTCTTACCCTGAAATAGCTCATAGTTTCTTATATGAGACAAGAATATAAGCAAATGAATACAATAGAAAGATTGTATAGAATTTTAAGATGTCAGGATGTTACAACATGCCATGCTGAATTGTTGAAGGCAGGAAAGAAGAATTTAGAAATAATGAGTTATTCAGGCTTTACCATAAGGAGACTAGGTGTGTCTGTGTTTTGCTGCAACCACTACTGAGCACATAAAAGGTCATATGCAGATGATATTCAAACTCCGGGAAATAACTCTGTTCTTAAAATTAGCTCTCCACTCCTGACACCGGGTTCTATTAGGTTACTATTAATGATGGTTTGGGCTATAGGTACGGTGCTGGCTGGCTTGGCTATCAATGGTGATTTACAGCTGTGACTCTGAGTGGTAATGGCTACAATCTCTGTCGCCCTTCTTGTGGTGGCAGATGTCCACACTTCAGATGCTACTGAGGAACCCTTGGATCCACTCAGCTATTGGGTTCACCTTCTGAGAAGTGCTAGCTCTTTTTCCAGTGTTCATCATCCCATCAGTTACCAAAAATAAGCAATCCAGGGCTACAGTTGAATTACTTTGGAACACAATCCACAGGATCTGGATTGAACAAGAAGTATCTCCAAGTGCTTACTTTTTTCCTTTTGAAATTGTACTATTTTAGCAATTCCACACGGAGAAGGCAATGGCACCCTACTCCAGTCCTCTTGCCTGGAGAATCCCAGGGACGGGGAGCCTGGTAGGCTGCAGTCCATGGGGTCACGAAGAGTCAGACATGACTGAGCGACTTCACTTTCACTTTTCACTTTCATGCATTGGAGAAGGAAATGGCAGCCCACTCCAGTGTTCTTGCCTGAAGAATCCCAGGGACGGTGGAGCCTGGTGGGCTGCCATCTTTGGGGTCGCACAGAGTTGGACACGACTGAAGTGACTTAGCAGCAGCAGCAGCAGCAGCAATTCCACACATTCCCAATTAAAATTATCTGTGTGTTAAAATTCCCCTTTTTGAAAGTAACTATTAAATGATCTTACAAAGATGGCTTTATTTATATTTTTTGATTACAATCATTACGCATTAGTGTTTCTTTTTAACTTGTATTTTCATGACCAATGATACTGTTGGTGCTTCTACATCAGTTTGGTTTAGTGACACAAGTACTTATGGAATGTTTGCTTACTAGGTATAAGTTATCACCCAGTATCACAGAGACGAAGATATAAAAGATGGAGATGGTCACTCTTCTCTCGTATGTACAATCTATGTCAATCCATTTGACAGTTATAACACAGTTTGATATTACTTATTCTGAGAATAGTAGGATATCCTGTGATCATATATTATGGGAAGGCCTAAGCCTTTCTGGAAGGAGTGACATCTGAAGGTTGACTGGGAAGAATGTTAAGATGAAGATGGGTTCTATGTGTGTATGTGTGAGTGAATGTAAAGAAGTAAGGCAAAGAGTGACAGGGGTTTTAGGAAGAAGTGACAGGAGATAAATAAAAAACATCATGAGCTAAAATAACAGGAAGACATTCACTGTGAATTGACCAGACTTCAGAGAGAATGATGGAGCAAGAGAGGTTTAATACTGAAATGATCACACTTTTAATATTGGAGTCACTATGGAACTGAAGATTAATGGGTTTTCAGCATTTGGACTATTGTAATAGACTCTTGTCTGTCTTTTCACATATATTTCTTCTTCTTTTCTACAGAGTTCTTTCTAAAGCCCATCTTACCCCTCACTCGTAGCTTTTCAAATTGTTTCACAGAGCAGGGTACATAAGATCCATGAAAATGGTGTCCTTATTTTTTCCCCACTGTATCACTGATTCTAAAATATCAGTGTCTTATACAAAAATAGGAACTCAATAAGCAATTTTTGAATGAATTAATTAAGCACTGTGAACTCATAACCTTGCAGTGAGTGGCAGGGAGCATGACTTGAGGCAACACATTCCAAGCATAATATTTACAGTTATTTTTGAGATTTCTTTTACTATCATTTTCAGAATTTCATTCTTCTTATATAAAATAACATACCAAAAATATAAAAATATCATAAAATACTTAGAACTTTATTTATTTCAAGTTCATTCAATAGCTCCCCAAGTGGCACTAGTGGTAAAGAATCTGCCTGCCAAGGCAGAAGATATGAGATGTGGGTTCAGTCCTTAGGTAAGGAAGATTTCCCTGGAGGAGAGCATGGCCACCCACTCCAGTATTCTTGCCTGGAGTATCCCATGGATAGAGGAGCCTAGTGGGCTACAGTCCATGGGGTTGCAAAGAATTGGACACGACTGAAGCAACTTATGGCAGAAAGTGAAGAGGAACTAAAAAGCCGCTTGATGAATGTGAAAGAGGAGAGTGAAAAGTTGGCTTAAAGGNGACAGAGGATGAGATGGCTGGATGGCATCACTGCCTCCATTGACGTGAGTCTGAGTGAACTCCGGGAGCTGGTGATGGACTGGGAGGCCTGCTGCTGCTACTGCTGCTAAGTCGCTTCAGTCGTGTCCAACTCTGTGCGACCCCAAAGATGGCAGCCCACCAGGCCCCGGCGTCGATGGGATGCTCCAGGCAAGAACGCTGGAATGGGCTGCCATATCCTTCTCCAATGCATGAAAAGTGAAAAGTGAAAGTGAAGTTGCTCAGTCGTGTCCGACTCTTAGCGACCCCATGGACTGCAGCCCGCCAGGCTCCTCCATCCATGGGATTTTCCAGGCAAGAGGACTGGAGTGGGGTGCCATTGCCTTCTCCTGGCGAGCTGCAATTCATGGGGTCGCAAAGAGTCGGAGACGACTGAGCGACTGAACCGAATTGAAGCAACTTAGCACGGAGCACGCCAAGAGTTCATCCGAGGACTCCCCTGATGGTCCAGGGAATGGTTGAGACTCCACTACCGGGGGCGAGAGTTTGATTCCTGATTCGGGGAAGGAGGATTCCACATGCCGCGAATCCGCAAATCAGAACGTGGGAGACGGGAGGTAATTATAGTAGTAACAGAAGATGCAATAGGCCCAGGGTTACACATGCAGGGGCAGACTTAGTGGCAGTGGCAGGCGGCAGCAGGCAGAGACAACACATGTGCTCTGCTGTGTGGACAAGAAAGATTTCCTGATGGGACATTTGCTTCAGCGTCTTAACACGGCATATAAGTCGTCCACAATTTTTTTTGCCTAATTTTTCCAGTCTCATCTCCTATTTCTTTTACAGAATTTACTGATTCACCCATATACACCTTATTTATTTGCTTTCATAGTAAGATGAGACTGATAAGTAGAAGTTCACAGAATTAAAAATACTGGAAAGGAAGTAACATAGTTTAACAGAGAGGAGTAAGGGATGTATAATGTTTGTCATTATTTTCGAGGACAATGCTTCTTTATTGGATTTATTTCTCTCTATCCTCGTAAGTGATAGAATGGAATGATTTGGAATGAAAATCTAGATTCAGAGCAACTAGATTCCTGTCCCAATTCTAACACTTACCTGTTTATGCAGTTTGGAAAAATTTACTATTCAGCCATCAACCTCATCTTTCATAAAATGTGGAAAGCTCAATACACATCCCACCTGAGAGATTTGAGGATTAAATGACATTTGTATATAAAAGACTAAGTGTAGTACCTAGAATAAATGCCATTTATTAAATGTTAATAAACATTTATTATTAATACTAGCTTGACACTCTAATGACCCACATCTTGTTTCCAGATGTTTGTTTTCTGCAAACTACAAGTAGAATGTATTTTCTGTTATGGAATGTATTTCATAAAGACCTTGACTGCTTTTAGATATGTAAAATATTATTGCATTGGAGTGGTGCCCCTTCTAAGATAGCTCACTGTGGAGACAAGATATGTAAACATAGACAGACAATGTATTAAGTTCTTGGTAGCTCAAACACAGAAAATTGAAACCATTTCAGAATTTCTTGCTGCTACTACTGCTGCCAAGCTGCTTCAGTCATGTCCAACTCTTTATGACCCTATGGATCATAGCCCTCCAGGCACCTCTGTCCGTGGGATTCCCCAGGCAAGAATACCGGAGTAGATTGCCATGCCCTCCTCCAGGGGATCTTCTCAACCCAGAGACCAAACCTGCATCTCTTAGACCTCCTTCATTGGCAGACAGGTTCTTTACCACCAGCGCCACCTGGTGCTATACATTTTATGAGACAGAAACTGATGATAAAAGGGGTATAAATCATGGAAGATCATATACTCCTTGGTTGTAAACACTCTGCTATCTATTGTCTCATTCAGGGTAAAATCCAGATTCCTCCAGAGGCCCCTAAAAACACCTCCATTCTTTTTAACCTCCCAATACCCTTCTTCCCATGGTACCCCTCTGTATTCCAGACTGCATCAGTGTCTTAGTGCTTGCTGTTCCTTCTAACTGGAGAGGCCTTCTGTCAAACATTGGCACAGTTTGCTTCCTCATATTCTCTGACAGCTGTCTCAAAATTTTCTTATCTGTGAGGCTTCCCTATCTACTTTACTGAAAACTTCAACTTCCTGGCTGCACGCTCTAAGCCCCTTCTGTACACCTTTTACCTTCATAGAATTCATCATCATCTAGTCTATTTGTATTTGTTCTCAGCTAGAAAAATGCATGCTCCTTGTGGACAGAGACCCCTGATTTGTTTTCCGTAAAATTATCCCCCAAACTTCATGCAAGACTCTATAGTTCACAAACAATATATCTGTGGAATGATTAAATGTGAGAATGAATGAATTTAAAGCTACCACAGTTTACTAATTTTGTGTTATTTCATGTTGGAGGGCTAACCTCAGTTCTCATTGGAAGACTATTGCCATCTTCATTGGTCTGCTACAAGTCATTGGTCTGCTCACATTTAAATATCCTGGCAGCTCAGAACCCTGGGAAGGTCTTGTGTTCTTGGTCTGCTTAGTGAAATTTTTTGAAATATGGTTGATTTACAATAAATACAATTGGGTTGGTCAAAAAATTCATGTTATGGAAGAACTTGAATGAACTTCTTGGCCAATCGAATGTATCAAAGTATACAACATAGTGATTCAGTAGTTTTATAGATTATACTCCATTTAAAGTTATAAACGATTGGTTGTATTCCCTTTGCTGTGCAATATATAGTGTTAGCTTATTTATTCTATACACATGTTGTTTTTACCTCTTAATCCACCTACCCTTATCTTGCTCCTCCCCCATTTCCCTCCTCCTTTGTAACTAGTTTGTTCTCTAAGCAAATATCCCATCTGAACTCATCATATGCCAGCTGCTTAAATAACATCCTCTCATACTGTGCATGCATCCAGCTGAGAGAATTATCTGGGAGAATATTACTTTTACTCTGGTAAGGGAATATCTTTTTCTTCTTCTGTCAATTAAGACTTTTCAGTGAATGCTTTTTATATGCACCAAACTTACTGATGATACGTATGTTTTGTATGTTTTATATATTTTAAGAGAAGCATTCCCTTTAGTTCAGTTCAGTTTATTCTCTCAGTCGTGTCCAACTCTTTGCGACCTCATGAACCACCACACACCAGGCCTCCCTGCTCACGAACTCCCGGAATTTATTCAAACTCATTTCTGTTGAGTTGGTGATGCCATCCGACCATCTCATCCTCTGTCGTCCCCTTCTCCTCCCACCTTCAGTCTTTCCCAGCATCAGGGTCTTTTCCAATGAGTCACTTCTTCATATCAGGTGGCCAAAGTATTGGAGTTTCAGCTTCAACATCAGTCCTTCCAATGAACACCCAGGACTGGTCTCCTTTAGAATGGACTGGTTGGATCTCCTTGCAGTCCCAGGGACTCTCAAGAGTCCTCTCCAACACCACAGTTCAAAAGCATCAATTCTTCAGTGTTCAGCTTTCTTTATAGTCCAATTCTCACATCCATACATGACTAATGGAAAAATCATAATTTTCATTAGATAGACCCTTGTTGGCCAAGAAATGACTCTGCTTTTTAATATGCCATACAGGTTGGTCATAACTTTTTTTCCAAGGAGCAAACATCTTTTTTATTTCATGGCTGCAGTCACCATCTGCAGTGACTTTGGAGCCCCTCAAATAAAATCTGTTACTGTTTCCCATCTATTTGCCATGAAGTGATGGGACCAGATGCCATGATCTTAGTTTTCTGAATGTTGAGCTTTAAGCCAACTTTTTCACTCTCCTCTTTCACTTTCATCAAGAGGCTTTTTAGTTCCTCTTCACTTTCTGCCTTAAGGGTGGTGTTATCTGCATATCTGTGCTTATCGATATCATCTGCATATGTGTGGTTATTGATACATCTCCCAGCATTCTTGATTCCAGCTTGTTCTTCATCCAGCCCAGCATTTCACATGATGTAATCTGCATATAAGTGAAATAAGCAGGGTGACAATATACAGTGCTGATTTACTCCTTTCCTGATTTGGAACCAGTCTGTTGTTCCATGTCCAGTTCTAACGGTTGCTTCTTGACCTACATATACATTTCTCAGGAGGCAGGTTCGGTATTCCCATCTCTTGAAGAATTTTCCACAGTTTGTTGTGATCTACACAGTCAAAGGCTTTGGAATAGTCAATAAAGAAGAGGTGGATGTTTTTCTGGAACTCTCTTGCTTTTAGATGATCCAACAGATGTTGGTAATTTGATCTGTTTCCTCTGCCTTTTCTAAATCCAGCTTGAACATATGGAAGTTGATGTTCATGTACTGTTGAAGCCTGGCTTGGAGAATTTTGAGCATTACTTTGCTAGCGTGTGAAATGAGTGCAGTTGTGCAATAGTTTGAGCATTCTTTGTCATTGCCTTTCTTTGAAATTGGAATGAAAACTGCCCTTTTCCAGTCCTGTGGCCACTGCTGAGTTTTCCAAATTCGCTGGCATATTGAATGCAGCACTTTCACAGCATCATCTTTCAGGATTTGAAATAGCTCAACTGGAATTCCATCACCTCCACTAGCTTTGCACATAATGATGCTTCCTAAGGCCCACTTGACTTCGCATTCCAGGTGGGTCATCACACCATCATGATTATCTGGGTCATGAAGATACTTTTTGTATAGTTTTTCTGTATATTCTTGCCATCTCTTCTTAATATTTTCTGCTTCTGTTAGGTCCAGACCACATTATTGTCCTTTATTGTGCTTATTTTGCATGAAATGTCCGCTTGGTATCTCTAATTTTCTTGACGAGATCTCTAGCCTTTCCCATTCTATTATTTTCCTTTATTTCTTTGCACTGATCACTGAGTAAGGCTTTTGTATCTCTCCTCGCTATTCTTTGGAACTCTGCATTCAAATGGGTATATCTTCCCTTTTCACCTTTGCCTTTCACTTCTCTTCTTTTCACAGCTATATGTAAGGCCTCCTCAGGCAACCATTTTGCCTTTTGCTATTTCTTTTTCTTGGGGATGGTCTTGATCACTATCTCCTGTACAATGTCATGAACCTCTGTCCATAGTTCATCAGGCACTCTATCTATCAGATCTAATCCTTTGAATCTATTTCTGACTTCCACTGTATAACTGTAAGGGATTTGATTTAGGTCATACTGAAATGGTCTAGTGGTTTTCCCTACTTTCTTCAATTTAAGTCTGAATTTGGCAATAGAGTAGTTCATGATCTGAGCTACAGTCAGCTCCCAGTCTTATTTTTGTTGACTGTATAGATCTTCTCCACCTTTGGCTGCAAAAAATATGATCAATCTGATTTTGGTATTGACCATCTGGTGATGTCCACGTGTAGAGTCTTCTCTTGTGTTGTTGGAAGAGGGTGTTTATTATGACCTGTGCATTCTCTTGGCAAAATCTGTTAACCTTTGACCTGGTTCATTTTGTACTCCAAGGCCAAATTTGCCTGCTACTCCAGATATCTCTTGACTTCCAGATATCTCTTGACTTCCTACTTTTGCATTCCAGTCCTGTATAATGAAAAGGATATCTTTTTTGTGTGTCAGTTTTAGAAGGTCGTATAGGACTTCATAGAACTGTTCAACTTCAGCTTCTTCAGCATTACTGGTCAGGGCATAGACTTGGATTACTGTGATATTGAATGGTTTGCCTTGGAAATGAACAGAGATCATTCTGTCATTTTTGAGATTGCATCCAACTACTACATTTTGGACTCTTTTGTTGACTATAGATGCTACTCCATTTCTTCTATGGGATTCTTGCCCACAGTAATAGCTATAATGGTCATCTAATTTAAATTCACCCATTCCAGTCCATTTTAATTTGCTGATTTCTTAAATTCCTAAAATGCATTCCCTTACATTTTTCAAAATAATAGAAGCCAACACAATGAGTGTTTATGCAGTAAGAACTTCTGTACTAATTTCCTTTCTCTCAATCATTTTCTTCTCATAACAATCCTGTGAGGTAGGATTATTAACCCTTGTTCCTTTTTTTTGCTTTATAATGTTTGGATCTTTGAATTCATATAGTGATTTTTTTTTAATATTGCCTTAGTTAATAAGCACTTTACCACTAGAGATTTCTCATGGCATTAAAATGCCTTATAAATATATATATTTTTAGTTAAAGCAGTATTTCATTTTTGTTTTATATTTAGACTGTTTCCCGTTTTTGTTTTTTATTGTAATACAACCATCATAAAAATATCTGTGAATGCACTCTTATTGTTGTTTTGCAATCTTATCCTTAGGCTGAAATCTTATGCTTATTACATGTGTTGTATACATTTTGAAGTCTTTGTGTTGATTTGCTTTCTAGGAATGATCCATGACTTTAGCTCTATATTCTTGGTAGCTGTCTAGAAATTAATTATATGATTTAACATCCATAGGATAAAAGTAAACCTGCTTCTCCACTGATATTGCTTCTAACCTTCAGATCTGAGAAAACATACTTCGTGAGTGTTCATAGTATACTGTACAGTGAAGTGAGTGGTAACTACAGAGTAAAGAGAGTGTCACGTGAGAATGCAAACTCCTTGAACTAGGTTTTATTTTTTCCACGATTATGAGAATGAACTTCAGAAAACTGATTCTTATCAGATCCTCAATAATGGCAGATGGCATAACCACAAAGAGCATTTTGTTGTTCAGTCACTCGGCTGTCTCTGACTCTTTGCAGCCTCGTGGACTGCAGCACACCAGGATTGCTTGACAAAACGTGGTCCACTGGAGGAGAGAATGGCAAACCACTCCAGTATTCTTGCCATGAGAACCACATGGGCAGTGTACAAAGAACGCATCAGTTATTTAATCCTCTTGTGGTCAGAAAAAATGTCATAGTCCAGATGTTTTAAGTCTGCTTACTTTGAATTTGTCCCAGGATATCTGTTAGAGAATTCTGCGTAAAATACATGAGCCAAACACTGAAGGATCCTGTATAAATTTTGTTTCTCTAAGTTCAGAAAGCTATGTTATCCCACTGATTCTAGGTGAAATTCCTGGAGGAACACTAAGATTCAGGAATTCTATATTTTGGTTGAGTAGAAAGCCATGTTGTTTAACAGTTAGCTGTGTTAACAGAAGAAATTTATGAAAGTCACTCTTGTCTACTATAGGGTTCTTTCCCTTTATTTAAGAATATGAGGATTGTATTCATAATATTATAGTGCTGTAGACTTTGGATTAATCCTTTTTTTGGTCTGAGAGGAAAGATCTAAATAAAACTCAAAATGAATAACTGCACTCATGATGTCAATTCAGTTGTGTTTTACTTTCATATTACTGTTTATAAGAGACCCATCTTAGGCTGCTAGGATACTGATTTGGGAGAGATTGTCTTGGTTGCAGTATAAAAGTCATCTAAAAAGCAGTGGAGTATAAAGCAGAAATTCAAACATTTAAAATAAAAGCCTTGGCAGTCCTGATGAATAAGTTTATGGGGTTAAAAAATGGCAAAGAGAGACAAAATGATCTTTATGAATTAAATGAAGACATCAATTGTAAAACAAAATATACTGTTTAACCTACCAATACATCAAAGGAGAAGCCTGTACTAATAGGAGCAGAAACAATCTGTAGTTGCCATAGAAGCTGAGGCAGTGAACTACAGGACTGAGGTATGCACAGGACCATTGCAGTAATAGATCATATATGCCTTCTTGCTCATCTGTTTAGGGTAGCCCAGGATATTGCTTAATAACTGAATTAAAAATGGGCTGGATAAAAAATTGGCCAAATTTCATACCAAGAGGAGGAAACTGAGAAATGCAATATTTCATACTGTATCAGTAACAAGGATGTCACCTTCACTAGTGACTGCAGCCCTCCGATATGACATGGTGAGCCTTAAGGGCACTCAGGCAGGAGAAGAATACCTACAATTTGGCAGCCATCAGATTGCAGCCACTCTCTAGGTGAGCTAGCCCCAAGGGAGCTCAGGATGTGAAAAACACAGGATGCTGGCTTTGGGTTCAGTTCAGTTCAGTTCAGTTCAGTCGCTCAGTTGTGTCTGACTCTTTGTGATCCCATGAACCACAGCATGCCAGGCCTCTCTGTCCATCACCAACTCCCAGAGTCCACCCAAACCCAGGTCCATTCAGTTGGTGATGCCAGCCAACCATCTCATCCTCTGTCGTCCCCTTCTCCTGCCCTCGATCTTTCCCAGCATCAGCATCTTTTCCAATGAGTCAGCTCTTTGCATCAGGTGGCCAAAGTATTGGAGTTTCAGCTTCAGTATCAGTCCTTCCAATGAACACCGAGGACTGATCTCCTTTAGAATGGACTGGTTGGATCTCTTTGCAGTCCAAGGGACTCTCAAGAGTCTTCTCCAACACCACAGTTCAAAAGCATCAATTCTTCGGCGCTCAGCCTTCTTCACAGTCCAACTCTCACATCCATACATGACCACTGGAAAAACCATAGCCTTTACTAGACGGACCTTTGCTGAGAAAGTAATGTCTCTGCTTTTGAATATACTATCTAGGTTGGTCATAACTTTCCTTCCAAGGAGTAAGTGTCTTTTAATTTCATGGCTGCAGTCACCATCCGCAGTGATTTTGGAGCCCAGAAAAATAACGTCTGTCACTGTTTTCACTGTTTTCCCATCTATGTGTCATGAAGTGATGGGACTGGATGTCATGATCTTAGTTTTCTGAATGTTGAGCTTTCAGCCAACTTTTTCACTCTCCTCTTTCACTTTCATCAAGAGGCTCTTTAGTTCTTCTTCACTTTCTGACATAAAGGTTGGTGTTAGGGTAGCTGAGATATAAATGAAAGGAATTATTTCAGTGAGCCCAGACTCTTGCATCTTCCCATACATAGAAATGTGCTAAATTCCTTAACTTGGGATATCTAGTTTTCTTTAACAATATTTTTTTGAAGTTCAAACTACATACTTCTTGTTACAAAACTTCTGTATAACCTGGATCTTCCCCTCTCCTTGGAGCAGTTCTCTCAGGGCTACTTGAGACACTGCTCTCCAGGCTTAAGTCCTAAAAATTTCTACCTATTAAAACACACTTTAAGAAACGAATCGCCAGTCGATGTCCGATGCAGGATGCAGGATGCTTGGGACTGGTGCAAGGAGAGGACCCAGAGAGATGGTATGGGGTGGGAGGTGGGAGGGGATTCATGTTTGGGAACGCATGTACACTCGTGGTGAATTCATGTCAATGTTTGGCAAAACCAATACAGTAATGTAAAGTAAACTAAAGTTAAAATAAAAATTTAAAAAAAAAAAACACACTTTCCGAATAATGGGCTGAAAAATATGTTTACTGGAGCACAATAAATATAAGGTTTAGCCCCAGGTATATGTTGATAAAAGTAATTTCATTATTCAGTTGATTCTGCTTAGCTTACAGAGGACAGAGAGAAGTACATGGAATCCTCCAAGGAAAAAAGTCAAATCACTGGAAGTCTCCTAGAAAGACATTAATTGCTCGGATATTTTATCCCTTTCCAAAATCTAGCTCTTCTACTTACAGGCTCAGTTAGATGATTTGGTTCAGTCAGTGCACTGAGAACGAATCCACTTCTCAGGGGCCAACGAACATTAAGTTCAAGTGGATCATCTGTACAGCATAAAGCTAACTCATTAAGATAGGAACAGAAATAATTCTTGCAGGAAAGGTAATAATTGAGTATGCTTGACCTGAGAATTCTCCTTATAGTTAGCCTACATGGAAATCTAAATTATAATCTAATCATTTTATTAATTTACAAAGACAAATTTCTGTTATAGGGAAATGGACATACCCCTAGCCCATTTTACCTCCCCATCATTTCTATTTTATATGGGGAATGAAATCATAATGAGAAGCCAATTTGTTAATTTACCCTTAGATATCACTGTCTTCATGGCCAAAGACTTAAACCCAATATAATCAGCTTACTCTTTTCTTCTAAGGAATGGTAAGACTGAAAATAATCAAAAGATTGTGTTCTGGGTCAAGAATCAGAACATAGGGAGTTACATAAACTAAATATTTAATGATGTAAGACTAAGATAACTTAATAAATTCATTATACACTGTATTTAATCATCCCAATGCTACTAGAATTATGTGAAGTCCCATATTAATATCTCCTTTGACTAGAAAAATACTTGTATCCCTCAATGTAACTATGACATACTGGAGAACCTCAATAAAGCTTTGATAGTCCCTGTCAAATCATATCAAAGTGAGCACTTTGGCTCTGGTAGGTTAGCTTTATACCATATGCTTGGGAAACTAGCCAATACTCCCGTTACTGATTAGCTGCTGCTGCTGCTAAGTCGCTTCAGTTGTGTCCGAGTCTGTGTGACCCCATGGACGGCAGCCCACCAGGCTCCCCCTTTCCTATAAGACTCCAGTATGAATCTTGTCAAAAAATGAGATGAAATTCCTTTAATGATCGTGATTTTGGCTTTCAAATGGTTAATTTCTTTAGCTCTTTCTGTAAGTAATTACCTAACTACAAAAGTTGACTCTTAAAATATGTAGAATTACTATCATCATTTTGTCTATGTGTGAAGGGAAATTAGAAATAGTAAAATTGATGCTTTTTGATAAAGAAATTCTTTAGTAACTCAGTAATTTAGAAATTTTGACTGTCTCACACTAGGCTACAAGATGTGTAGTCTATGAAGTCATTTAATGAGGTTTTATTAATTCTACGTGCCTTGAGTTGGTTTCTGGCAGTCTATACATTTCTTGCAACTATATTTAAAATGCTGTGTTCATATACTTTTTTTGGTGACAATAATATTCACAATTTTTAACGGTTTGGTACATTGTAAGATGTATGTATAACCTACAGAATTTTGTGATATTATCTAAGATATTATCATTTTATTGTTCCAAACATAGTATTTGTCTCATCAGTACTAATTCTAGTTCTTCCTGGTGGTTCATTGGTAAAGAATCTGCCTGCCAATACAGGAGAGGCAGGTTCAACCCCTGGGTTAAGAAGATATCCTGGAGAAGGAAATGGAAACCCACTCCAATATTCTTGCCTGGAAAATTCCATGGACAGAGGAGCCTGGTGGGCTACAGTCCACAGGGTTGCAAAATAGCTGGACACAACTTAGCAACCAAACAACAACAACAGCAAAGTGTACTTCAGTCATGACCAACTCTTTGTGACCCTGTGGATTACAGCTCACCAGGCTCCTCTGTCCATGGAATTTTCTGGGCAAGAATCTGGGGTGGGCTGCTCTTTCCTTTTCCAGGGGATCTTCCTAACCTGGGGATTGAACCTGTGTCTCTTAGGTCTGCTCCATGGCAGGCAGGTTCTTTACCACTAGCGCCATCTGGCAAGCTCCATTTTAGATATTAGTATGCTAAAATATGGGTTTCCCAGGTGGCTCAATAGTAAAGACTCTGCCTGCAATGCAGGAGCCATAAGAGATGAGGGTTCACTCTTTGGGTTGGGAAGATCCCCTTGAGGAGAGCATGGGAACCCACTCCAGTATTCTTGCCTGGGAAATCCCATGGACAGAGGAGCCTGGTGGGCTACAATCCATAGGGCCACAAAGAGCTGGACACAACTAAAGCAACTGAGTATGCATGCACATGTACTAAAATATACTTTTCAATATAAATATTTTATTCTATATACCTCAAATAATGCATGTGTTACAGTATGACACACAGAGGTGTTGTATACATACCCAAGTTACATACATACTTAGTTTTTACTAGAAAATATATTTGAGATATCTCATGATTAAGAAATGTTGATGCACATAAAAGTTAATAACATATAACCACATAAAAACATACAATAAATTAGCCTAAAAATATTGTTGTTGTTGTCAATATTTGTCAGTCACTATGTTGTGTTGTCCTTGGAAGGAAATTTATGACCAACCTAGATAGCATATTGAAAAGCAGAGACATTACTTTGCCAACAAAGGTCTGTCTAGTCAAGGCTATGGTTTTTCCAGTGGTCATGTATGGATGTGAGAGTCGGACTGTGAAGAGAGATGAGCGCCGAAGAATTGATGCTTTTGAACTGTGGTGTTAGAGAAGACTCTTGAGAGTCCCTTGGACTACAAGGAGATGCAACCAGACCATTCTAAAAGAGATTAGTCCTGGGTGTTCTTTGGAAGGAAAGATGCTAAAGCTGAAACTCCAGTACTTTGGCCACCTGATGCAAAGAGTTGACTCATTGGAAAAGCCTCTGATGCTGGGACGGATTGGGGGCAGGAGGAGAAGGGGACGACAGAGGATGAGATGGCTGGATGGCATCACCTACTTGATAGACATGAGTTTGAGTGATCTCCAGGAGATGGTGATGGACAGGGAGGCCTGGTGTGCTACAATTCATGGGGTCGCAAAGAGTCGCACACGACTGAACTGAACTGAACTGATGTCATGTTGTCAGTGTTGTCAGTCACTAAGTCATGTCTGACTCTTTGGAACTGCATGGACTGCAGCACATCAGGCTTCCCTCTCCTCTACCGTCTCCCAGAGTCTGCTCAAGTTCATGTCCATTGAGTCGATGATGCCGTCTAACCATCTTATCCTCTGTCGTTTTCTTCTCCCTTTGCCCTCAATCTTTCTCAGCATCAGGATCTTTTCCAAAGAGTTGGCTAAAAACATTATTTGCAACCGAATATCAATATCAATTCTGTCAAAAAACTAAAACAAAGCAAAAGCAGTGTTTATCTAGACATTTGGTTTCTGTGCAAAAGCTAAGGTAAAGAAAATATTGATGATTAAATGATATGATCTCATTGAGGCCTGGAGTTTCTATGAATCTGTGCTTTACATCTGCAGAGGAATGACACTCTTATTTCAAAGCAGGGTTAAATAATATATATGGCCCTCAAGTTATGCAAACTCATGAAGCTTGGTTACAGACAGTAAATTTATTTTTTATTACTGAAATTATACGATATACCTTCAGGAATTTAAGATGCAGCAGTAAAGGAATTCCAGCATTAATGAGTGTGAGTGCCTCTCCTCTAAATAAACACAATGATAATGATGTTTTCATGCAAATTAGCTGTTAAAATGCAAGGCACGATGGCTTTTGGTTTGCCACACCTACTACACGGGTGTATAAAAGGCCTCAAGGGAGCAGGGCAGTTCATATTCTGCAAGCAAAGGCTTTGTTCTCTTCTACATCTTTAACACTTGACAAGATGAGCTATTACTACAACAACTACTACGGTGGCCTGGGCTATGGCCTTGGTGGTCTGGGCTGCCACTATGGCTGTGGCTATGGCTGCTTCCGAGGTCTGGGCTGCGGCTACGGTGCTGGCTATGGTGGCTATGGATATGGCTGCTACCGCCCGTGTTACTATGGAAGATACTGGTCCTCTAGCTTCTACTGAGAAACCCTGCACTCAAACTTACACATGACTGAGACCCATCAGCCAATTTTCCTCTTCTAGATTCTGCTGTCTGGACACTTCACTCCATTGGTGCTTCTCTCTGATGAAATTATAATGAGCCAATCCAAGGTCACTTTGATAGATCTTCAGATTTCAGCATACCAGGACTGATGGGATAAAAATCATCTGAACTTGCCATTCTAATTTGGACCAGGGTAGAGGGGTGGATGGTTTTACAGTTTGGGTAACAATTCTCCTTCTGGACATATATTTTGGCAGAGCTCTCATTCTGAATTGTTCATGTGAAATCTGTGAAAATTTATTTTCATTAAATTTGCTTTGTCTGGTATTTTAAATGTGTCCTGGTTGTCTGTCCCTCGTAAATAGGATGTCCATATATACGAGCATTGAGCATGAATTTATCCGTCTGTCTGTTGGCAGTGTGTGTGTGTGTGTGTTCACTGTGAGAGCTCCAGTGGAGGTGCTGTGCCTGCAATTCTGTGTGACCATGAAGACAGAGGGACTGTCCAGCAGTGCTCACATTTTGTTAAAAGTATATCAGCACAGCTGCCGCCGCTGCTCTTCAGCAGCCTCATATCTTCACAGTGGGACCATTATGCACTGTTACTACATCTTTGCCAGGATGGTACTCAGCGTCCTGCTGGCTCTGACTGTTTCCAAGCAGGACCCAACTCTGTTGTATGGTTGGAATCTGTGTTCTTAATGGATTTCTTCTACTGCGGCTGTTTTTTCGGCTTCATTTAAATAGTTAGAAGCATGTGTGCTCAGTGGTGTCTGACTCTTTGTGACCTCCTGGGTTATAGCCTGCCAGACTTCTCTATCTGTGGCATTTTCCAGGCAAAAATTGGAGTGAGTTGCCATTTCCTACTCTCCTGACCCAGGGATTGATACCACATCTCTTGGGGCTTCTGCATTGGTAGGTGGATTCTTTACCACTGGGCCACCTGGGAAGCCCCTAAACAATAATTGAAGAAGTGCAAACAGCCTTCAGAATCACATAGCAATTGGTAAGCTAAGTTATCACCATTGCTGTCAGGCACCCATTGCTCTCAACTGTTATTGAATACATGACCTACAAGTTCTTACATGGAGTGCCCAAACAGACACCCGTCATAGTGTAGAATTTTTCCCCTTAAAATGTCTAGCCTTGGGTTTACTCCCTTGTTAATCAGACAAATGTGTTCTTGTTTAGTTGCTAAGTTGTGTCTGACTCTGCAATGATCCCATGGACTGCAGTGCTCCAGGCTTCCCTGCCCTTCACTATCTCCTTGAGTTTGCTCAGACTCATGTCTATTGAGTCCATGTTGCCATCCAACCACCTCATCTTCTGTTGCCCCCTCTCCTTCTATTACACTTAGGTAATTTGGTTTGTAGAGCCAGAGTTCCACTGTATGGTGTGTGTGTGTGTGTGTGTGTGTGTGTGTGTGTGTGTGTATTAAGCATCATATCTGTTCCTAGACTTCCAGAACTGCCTGAATCATTCTTGGCTGTTGAGTTTACCTATTCTTTTGTCTCCAGATTGTGCCTTCACCTTTTATTCAACCTGCTTCAACGATAAGAAAACTGCAAAAAATGGAGATTGGATAGAACTCTATTATCACTCTGAAGCAGTTTCTTTTTCAGTTGTCAGAAAGAAAGTTCTTTTAAGATATTTTTGAATGCGTGATATCTCTTGAAAGACAACTGCATTCAATCTATAACCACAACATAAGTCAACCTACTTGTATATTAATTTATGACAGTGGCATCCTTAGCTTTGGATTCTATAAACCAAACCAACCAAAGGCAGGGAACAGGAGATCCAGAGAAAATTAGGAAAACCTTGAAAATGCTACATTTAATTTATTTCAAGAACATGCATTGGTCATTACATAAATCAGTATCTCTGCTTAAGAAAAACTGTTGATAATGCCTGCTTTCAGCTGCTGACTCATAAAATAGTAGGAACAGAAACTGGTGACAAATATGAGAAGAAAGACACAGCATATCACATACAGTACAAGTTCAAGGGGCCACCAAAGTTTCTATGAACTGTATAAAATAATTATACATTAGTCTACAATTCAAAACATTTTTAGAAGAGCTAAACTTGGACATCTAAGAAAAAAGTCTGCTAATTGTGTCAACAAGAGCATTCACCTTACAAAGTCTTACTATACTTGGTGATGCCACACTGGCAACTCCCAAGACAGATGTAATCATGCATTTATTCAACTATCCACTCAAGAGTCATTATCATCACTATGTTCTCAATCTGTACTAAGTACCAGAGGTAGAAAGACATAAAAGTAGGTTCCTGGGATCTTTGTGAATTTACAGGTCAGGTGGAAATTGTGATAATAAATTTATAATTACAATTCTCTGTGTTAAGTTTTAAGAAAGATTTATATATTTAGGAGTGATTGGATCCCATAGGTGGAGCATTAATCAAGTTGTGTTGTCAGTAAAAGTATCCCCAAAATGATATTGCCTGATATTAGTATTAAAGGAAATAAACAAGAAGAGAGAATTTAGACTGTGTTGGAGCATAGCATTTGTGTTACCTAATTACTTTTTCACTCATCTCACATGCTAGTAAAGTAATGCTCAAAATTCTCCAAGCCAGGCTTCAGCAGTACATGAACCGTGAACTTCCAGATGTTCAAACTGGTTTTAGAAAGGCAGAGGAACCAGAGATCAAATTGCCAACACCCACTGGATTATCAAAAAAGCAAAAGAGTTCCAGAAAAAACATCTATTTCTGATTTATTAACTATGCCAAAGACTTTGACAGTGTAGATCACAATAAACTGTGGAAAATTCTGAAAAAGATGGGAATACCAGACCACCTGACTTGCCTCTTGAGAAACCTATATGCAGTCAGGAAGCAACAGTTAGAACTGGACATGGAACAACAGACTGGTTCCAAATAGGAAAAGGAGTATGTCAAGGCTGTATATTGTCACCCTGCTTATTTAACTTCTATGAAAAATACATCATGAGAAAGGCTGGGCTGGAAGAAGCACAAGTTGGAATCAAGATTGCCAGGGGAAGTATCAATAACCTCAGATATGGAGATGACACCACCCTTATGGCAGAAAGTGAAGAGGAACTAAAAAGCCTCTTGATGAAAGTTAAAGAGGAGAGTGAAAAAGTTGGCTTAAAGCTCAACTTTCAGAAAACTAAGACCATGGCATCTGGTCTTATCACTTCATGGGAAATCGATGGGGAAACAGTGGAAACAGTGTCAAGACTATTTTTGGGGGGTCCAAAATCACTGTAGATAGTGATTGCAGCCATGAAATTAAAAGACTCTTACCCCTTGGAAGGAAAGTTATGACCAACCTAGATAGCATATTCAAAATCAGAGACATTCCTTTGCCAACAAACGTCCGTCTAGTCAAGGCTATGGTTTTTCCATGAATGGATGTGAGAGTTGGACTGTGAAGAAAGCTGAGCACCAATGAATTGATGCTTTTGAACTGTGGTGTTGGAGAAGACTTTTGAGAGTCCCTTGGACTGCAAGGAGATCCAAACAGTCCATTCTAAAGGAGATCAGCCCTGGGTGTTCTTTGGAAGGAATGATGCTAAAGCTGAAACTCCAATACTTTGGCCACCTCATGCGAAAAGTTGACTCATTGGAAAAGACTCTGATGCTGGGAGAGACTGGGGGCAGGAGGAGAAGGCAAAAACAGAGGATGAGATGGCTGGATGGCATCATTGAATCGATGGACATGAGTCTGAGTGAACTCTAGGTGTTGGTGATGGACAGGGAAGCTTGGCGTGCTGCAATTCATGGGGTCTCAAAGAGTCAGACATGACTGAGTGACTGAACTGAACTGCATTACTTTTGACAGCTTGTTTCCCCATAAGCAATATCTAGATGAAGATTTCTCATCTCATCAGTAGACATGTACTTATTCCACATTTCTAGTAGACATTCATTTAGGAACTAGAAATTGGAAGGTGGAGTTAGATTATCTGGGAAGTTCTTCCAGTGTGATAGGTGATAACCATCATCAAAAATAATGGTATATGTTATCTAGGAATGGCTACAAGAGGGAATATGAAATTGAAGCAAGATAACTTAGCAGAATAGGTGACCTGGTTTGTGCCATTATATGTCTAAAGAAGATTAAAATTCTAGAACCAGTTGTATCATAAAGTTGTTATTTTGATGGGATTAGATTTTAATCAGAAATATATTGCTTTAGGCTTTCCTTGGATTCTCCTTAATTGAAATATTACTTTAAGGATATTTTTATTTAGTAAAGCATTTTGTATTCTCTTCAGTTCACTGTCTTGTGTGTTTTCTTCATTAATATTATCTCGTTGTTTTTCACCGGGAGATGTTGATGACAATAGCTTTTTGAATTACATCGTCATTTTGATCTTAGATTTAAAAATAAACTTCAGCATAACTAGTGTCACATTAAGTGACATAACCAGAACTAAAATCTAAATTGTCTAACTTGGTTTACTGATACATGCAGAGAAGAAAACTTTCTTTGGATAAGGAACAATGTTCTTTTTGAAATTTGACAGATGGAATGTGGCATTAAGGCAGTATTGATTTTGTTCAGTTCAGTTCAGTTCATTCACTCAGTCGTGTCCAACTTTTGCAACCCCATGGACTGCAGCACGCCAGGCCTCCCTGCCCATCACCAACTCCTGCAGCTTGCTCAAACTCATGTCCATTGAGTTGGTGATGCCATCCAACCATTTTATCCTCTGTCATCCCCTTCTCCTCCTGCCTTCAATCTTTCCCAACATCAAGGTCTTTTCAAATGAGTCAGTTCTTTCCATCAGGTGGCCAAAGTACCTGAGTTTCAGCTTCAACATCAGTCCTTCCAATGAACATTCAGCACTGATTTCCTTTATGATGAACTGGTTGGATCTCCTTGCAGTTCAAGGGACTCTCAAGAGTCTTCTCTAACACCATAGTTTAAAAGCATCAATTCTTTGGTGCTCAGCCTTCTTCACAGTCCAACTCTCACAACCATACATGACTCCTGGAAAAACCATAGGCTGGACTAGATGGACCTTTGTCTGCAAAGTAATGGCTCTGTTTTTCAATATGCTGTCTAGGTTGACATAGCTTTTCTTCCGAGGAGCAAGCATCTTTTAATTTCATGGCTGCAGTCACCATCTACAGTGATTTTGGGACCCCCCTCCCCAAAATAAAGCCTTTCACTGTTTTCATTGTTTCTCCATCTATTTGCCGTGATGTGATGGGGCCAGATGTCCTGATCTTCATTTTTTGAATGTTGAGTTTTAAGCCAGCTTTTTCATTCTACTCTTTCACTTTCATCGAGAGGCTTTTTACCTCCTCTTCACTTTCTGCCATAAGGGTGGTGTCATCTTTGTTATCTTAGGTTATTGATATTTCTCCCAGAATTCTTGATTTCAGCTTGTGCTTCATCCAGGTGAGCATTTTATATGATGTACCCTGCGTATAATTTAAATAAGCAAGCTGATAGTATACAGCCTTGATGCACTCCTTTCCCAATTTGGAACCAGTCTGTTGTTCCATGTGCAGCTGTAACTGTTGCTTCTGGACCTGCATACAAATTTCTCAGGAGGCAGGTCAGGTGGTCCGGTATTCCCATCTTTTTAAGAATTTTCCACAGTTTGTTGTGACCCACACAGACAAAGGCTTTGGTGTAATCAATAAAGTGGAAGTAAACGTTTTTCTGGTATTTTCTTGCTTTTTTGATGATCCAATGGATGTTGGCAATTAGACCTCTGGTTCCTCTGCCTTTTCTAAATCCAGCTTGAACATTTGGAAATTCTCAGTTCACATAGCATTGAAGCCTGGCTTGGAGGATTTTGAGCATTACTTTGCTAGTGTGTGAGATGAGTGCAATTGTGTGGTAGTTTGAACAATGTTTGGCATTGCCTTTCTTTGGGATTGGAATGAAAACTGTCCTTTTCCAGTCCTGTGGCCAGTAGAGAGTTTTCCAAATTTGCTGGCATATTGAGTGCAGCACCATCTTTTAGGGTTTGAAAGAGCTCAGCTGGAATTCCATCACCTCCACTAGCTTTGTTCATACTGCTGCTTCCTAAGACCCACTTGATTTCACTTTCCAGGTTGTCTGGCTCTGGGTGAGTGATCACACCATTGCAGTTATCTGGGTCATGATGATCTTTTTTGTACAGTTCTGCATATTCTTGCCACCTCTTCTTAATATCTTCTGCTTCTGTTAGGGCCATACCATTTCTGTCCTTTATTGTGACCATCTTTGCATAAAATACTTGCTTTGTATCTCTAATTTTCTTGAAGAGATATCTAGTTTTTCCCTTTCTACTATTTTCCACTATTTCTTTACATTGATCACTGATTTTGTACCCATGCTAAAACATCATAAAGCTCAGCTTCTAATACATTTACATTTGAGATTTATAATAATATACATAATATTCAAAATTTACCATTATATTATTATCTCAGTTCTTCTTGAATCCCTTCGAATTTGTGTGTGACAAAACTTATATGATGAAGTTTAGGACAATAGCTATGATTTAATTTTCGTTATTTGAGTGTGAAGAGCTTTCAGGATAAAAATGTTAAAGTTACTGTATTAGTTTTCTATGGCTGCTTAACAAACCAGCATAAACATATCAAGTTAAAACAGCACTATTTCTTTATTCTCATTTTTGTGGATCAGAAGTCAGTCAAGGTGTCACTAAGTTCTCTGCTCAGGGATCCTATAGATGAAATAGGGCATTGGCTGGGCTGAGTTCTTCTCTGGGGAATCTGGAGGAGAATCTGCTCCCAAGCTCATATTAGTGTTAACTAGTTCCTATGTTTGTATGATTGAGCTGCATTTCCATACTGACTGCCAGCTGGGGGCTACTCTCAATAACCAGATGTCACTTACATGCCTTGCCACATGGCCCCCTCCATCTTCAAGCCAGCAAAGACATGTCAAATCCTCCTCATGTTCTGAGCCTATGACTTATTCCTGTAGATCGAATCCTACTTTTATAGGGCTCTTGTGATTAGTTTAGGCCTATCCAGATGATCTCCAATTCTTAACCTTATCATATGCTCAGGGCTGGTGCACAAGGGAGGTGGCACGGGGGTTCAAGATGGGGAACACATGTGCACCCATGGCTGATTCATGTCAGTGTATGGCAAAAACCACGACAATATTGTAAAGTAATTAGCCTCCAACTTAAAAAAAATTTTTAAAAAGAAGGCCTCTCAAGGCCAGATAAATTAACCTTGTTGTATGAAATAGCCTAATCACAAGGATGCATGCTCAGTCCCTAAATAGTGAGTGACTACTGGGCAGGTAGTCTGAACATCAAAAGTGAGAGTGTTGGCCGCTCAGTTGTGTCTGACGTTTTGTGACTTCATAGACTCTATCCTGCCAGGCTCCTCTGTCTGTGGAGTTTTCTGGACAAGAAT
Organism: Redunca redunca; assembly: GCA_006410935.1. Lineage (NCBI taxonomy): Eukaryota > Metazoa > Chordata > Mammalia > Artiodactyla > Bovidae > Redunca > Redunca redunca. The sequence continues at coordinate 230,510 of SJYQ01096301.1, read as the reverse complement.
ACTGGAGTGGGGTGCCATTTCCACCTCCAGAGGATTTTCCCAACCCAGGGATCAAACCTGCATCTCCTGAGTCTCCTGCATTGGAGGGTGGATTCCTTACCACTGAGCCACCTGGGAAGCCCCTAATCACAGGTGTAAGACCCATTATATTGGTGGAGCTGGAGCAGTGCCAGGTGTGTACACCAGGAAGGGGGATGGGTCCATCTTCACATGCTGCCTAATCAAGAGACGTTATTATATGACCTTGAACCGCCACTGCCTGCCTGATTCATAGCAGGCACAAAGCCTTTGCTATGATCTCTTTAGGTATTTGTGTAAACAGATTTCTTAAACAGAGCTCTTAAGGGTGCTTTTAGTCTCATCTGCCTCCCACATTTTTCCTCCAGGTAGCTACATGCCTCACGTTCTCATCTTTATAGTCCTTTTTTTGAAGTGTTTTCCTTTTTTTTTTTCTGATGTGGACCATTAAAAAAAAAATTACTGAATTTGTGACAATATTGTTTCTGCTTCTTTGTTTGTTTTGTTTTGGTTTGGCTTTTTGGCCATGAGGCATGTGGGATCTTAGCTCCCTGATCAGGGATCAAACTAGCAACCCCCGCTTTGGAAGATGAAGTCTTAACCATTGGACCACCAGGGAAGTCCCTCATCTTTCCAGTCTTCACTTAGAGGATCCTTATTTAGGGTGGGCCTTCCCTACCTATCTATCTACAATTTCAAGTTCCCTGTTGGTCATTGCCCATTGCCAGTCTTCCCCTCTTCTCTGTGTTTTGTTCTTATGTCACTATGGAGCATACCATTGTGATTGACAGCCTGATTGATTAGCCATTTGCCCTCTTCTCCAATAGAATGTAACCTTCAAGAATACAGAGCTTTTGTTAGCTTTTTTTAACCACTGTGAAATACCCCAATGCCTAAAAAAAAAAAAATTATTGAGCACAAAGTAGCCATTCAGTAAATATTTGATGAATGACTCAGTGAAGTCTGTATTTATTTATGGTCTATCTCCCCCAGTAAAACATTAGACCGCTGGGGTTGAGAGATTTGTTTTCCTTTTTGCTGCTGTTTTGCCAAAGTAAGTAGGTAAATGTTCTCTATTTTGAATGAAAGAATGAAAATAACTTGAATTTGGAGGAAGCAGATAAAGAAGCTTGACTTAGGTATAAATCCAGTTTCTGGCTTAGATAGCTGGTGATTTTTAAAGCTGTGTGCTAAGATAAAACCACTAAGGAAAGGGGGGGGGGCGAAATTTAGCACATGGTGGGTGAAAGGGGAGATGACTGCTATTTTTTGCCTTTATTTATAAAAGTTTTTCACATATTCAATTTGAAATAATTTTCAAAGTGAGTAAGTGTGCTGATGAGAAAGAGGGTGAAGAGGTGCCAGAGTTACTGCTTGATGGTGGCAGTTTTCTCAGTGAAATCAAGTGGGGATGGACCAGAGGAAGAGGAGAGTGAGAAGGTGTTCTGAAAGAAAGACAGATGCTGGGTGTGACTGTGGTCATAGAGGAAAGGTCCAATAAAGACAAGTTTATGGGCAGAGCTAAGCATTCAGTTTTATGACCAACCTAGACAGCATATTCAAAAGCAGAAACATTACTTTGCCAACAAAGGTCCGTCTAGTCAAGGCTATGGTTTTCTATGGTCAGGAATGGATGTGAGAGTTGGACTGTAAAGAAAGCTGAGCACTGAAGAATTGATGCTTTTGAACTGTGGTGTTGGAAAAGACTCTTGAGAGTCCCTTGGACTGCAAGGAGGTCCAACCAGTCCATTCTAAAGGAGATCAGTCTTGGGTGTTCTTTGGAAGGACTGATGCTAAAGCTGAAACTCCAATACTTTGGCCACCTGATGCAAAGAGTTGATTCATTGGAAAAGACTCTGATGCTGGGAGGGATTGGGGGCAGGAGGAGACTGGGATGACAGAGGATGAGATGGCTGGATGGCATCACCGACTCGATGGACATGAGTTTGAGTGAACTCTGGAAGTTGGTGATGGACAAGGAGGCCTGGCATGCTGCGATTCATCGGGTTGCAAAGAGTCGGACATGACTGAGCAACTGAACTGAACTGAACTGAAGCATTCAGTTTAGATGAGAGGCAACACATTTGTCATATAATCCTCAGAGTTTGTCAAGGTGATGGCATTTTTTTTCCTAGCTTCAGATGAATCCAAAGTAACTGATTTATTAATATATTTCACTTGTTTTTCCTTTGTTTAGTCACTAAGCCATGTCTGACACTTTTGAGACCCCATGGAATGTAGCCCACNTCCATCCCAAAGGAGATCAGTCCTGGGTGTTCATTGGAAGGACTGATGCTGAAGCTGAAACTCCAATATTTTGGCCACCTGATGAAAAGAGCTGACTCATTGGAAAATGCCCTGATGCTGGGAAAGATTGAGGGCAGGAGGAGAAGGGGATGACAGGATGAGATGGTTGGATGGCATCACCGACTCAATGGACATGAGTTTGAGCAAGCTCCAGGAGCTGGTGATGGACAGGGAGGCCTAGAAGTATCCTACATGGTTATCTCCCCATCACTGCATCGTTTACATGTGTACTCTTCATGGAGAACTATCCTAAAATATTCCTTTTTCTTAATAACCAAAGAAAGTGTTCTTGGCAATTTGTAAATGGTCTGTAAGTTCCTGTACATACTTTCAGGTTACTGGAGGTACAATGACGGGAGCAGGAAAGTTTATGTAGTTTTACCTTGACAAATTGGCTGATGTCCAGAGTCTGTTGAGTTGAAAGATATTTTGAGGGAATAGGATTTTCTCTTTACCCATTATAGTGTGTTTGCTTTTTTCACAGCTGTTTCAAAATCACAAAATAAGACTGACTTTTAGGTGAATATAGTATAAATATATATGTAGATTAAGAGAAACTAAAGAATTGTTCTAAGAAATAAAAGGAGTCCTTAACATTGGTATTTGCCAAAATCTTAAGATGTATGTGCAGTAGTATCTCAGAAAAATAAAAGATGGAGAAGAGTGTCTTTCTACAGGAAGAAAAGCAAGTGTCAGAGTGAGTGGGGAGTCTGGTCCTTGCTGTTCTAGGTAGGAGGTAGTGTTGGCTGAGAATGAGAAGAGGTGGCAGATAACTTGGTGTTTCATGTACAAACAAAATTATGGCTGGAGCTTTGCTTCTAGAACATAGAATGTAATCCCTGCATTAAATCTTATGAGAACCTCTGTTATTGAAGATAAGGCAAAATGACTAGTAGTATTGAAATTCTTCTAACTAAAGTAGATTCAAACAGAACAATTCGTTATCACTAATAATTCTCTTCAATTTGTAGTTTGGAAAGATCCATCTATCTATCTATCTATCTATCTATATGTTTATGGCACCTAATATAGAGTACCTAATCACACTGCATTCTCAATTAACT
>SJYQ01096301.1:200675-219362 GCA_006410935.1 Redunca redunca | reverse complement strand
GAAATCAGATTGATTATATTCTTTGCAGCCAAAGATGGAGAAGCTCTATACAGTCAGCAAAAACAAGACTGGGAGCTGACTGTGGCTCAGATCATGAACTCCTTATTGCCAAATTCAGACTGAAATTGAAGAAAGTAGGGAAAACCGCTAGACCATTCAGGTATGACCTAAATCAAGTCCCTTATGATTATACATATACACATTACTGCATATAAAATCAATACTTGACAAGGACCTACTGTATACCACAGGGAACTGTACTAAATATTCTGTAATAACCTATATGGGAAAAGAATCTGAAAAAAGAATGGAGATATTTATATTTATATATATAATAGAATCACTTTGCTGTACATCTAAAACTAACACAACATTGTAAGTTAACTATACTCTAATATACAATAAAATTTAAAACAGTAACAACAAAGATTGAGATTTTTCTATTATGTCACTGAGGCCATGGAATGAGGATTATGCAAGTCTGTTTTTTTGTCACACATCCTTTTCTGTGGTATGTACAAGTCTCTGGGCAGATAATAAAATTCATACCTGGGAAACACACCTTTGAAGTAAATATATATATTATATACATGATGTAAATTATATTGTGTGTATATATATGTATATATATATATACATATACATACATAGGGTTTCACTTGTGGCTCAGTGTAAAGAATCTGCTTGCAATGCAGGATACGTAGGTTTGTTCCCTGAGTGCAGAAGATACTCGGAGAAGGAAATGGCAACCCACTCATAGCTACTGCCACCCCTTGTGCTATGAAGAACGTCAATTCTTTGGCTTCTATTGAAAAAGAAAAAAAAGACTGATGCTTTGGGACTTTAGATGATAATGCAACCCTACTGTTTGTTCTTCTCTCAATTCTTTCTATCCAAACAAAATTCAGATGCTGCTCTGACCACCCGAAGTAACTCAGAGTTGAGCAGGAAGGCAGAACACTGATCTGACCGACTTTCCCGGACTGCTTATAATATGTGACTGTTTTTTTTCTCTTTCTCATAAACCATAATTGGAGAATAATGACAGAGGTTATTGGTCTTTATTTACATGACTATTTATATAGAGTTAGTTGAAAGATTATTGAACTAAAGGAAAACCAAAGCCTAAAGGGAAGCCCTTTGAAAGGGCTTTTGAGTTTAACCTGCTCTGAACTTGGAATCTACAGGCTTCTATAACTGTGCCTAGCTCAATAAATAGCTGCTGCATTAAAGAACTGAATTGTGAGAAAAAGGGGAGGTGATTAAACATTTGACCTACTATTTGTGAGAGATTTTGAAAACTGTTTTATTTTTTATCATTTAATATTTATAATACTACAACATAGGAAGTAAAGTATAAAAGTGAAAGTGAAAGTGAAGTCGCTCAGTTGTGTCCGACTCTTTGCGACCCCGTGGACAGTAGCCTACTAGGCTTCTCTGTCCATGGGATTCCCTAGGCAAGAATACTGGAGTGGGTTACCATTTCCTTCTCCAGGGGATCTTCCCAACCCAGGGATCGAACCCGGGTCTCCTGCATTGGAAGCAGACGCTTTAACCTCTGAGCTACCAGGGAAGCCCAAAGTATAAAAAGTTTCTTTTTAAAAATATGAAAAGTCTTAAAAACTCTAAAAAGTAGTTAGAATACTGGGGAAAATATGAGTTTGTGAGCAAAGAGACTGGGATAATATTCTATCTCTCTTACTGACTAATTGTATCTGATCAGTTCAGTTCAGTCACTCAGTTGTGTCCAACTCTTTGCAACCCCATGGACTGCAGCAAACCAGACTTCCCTGTCCATCACCAACTGGCCAAAGTACTGTAGCTTCAGTTTCAACATCAGTTCTTCCAATGAATATTCAGGACTGATTTCATTTAGGATGGACTGGTTGGATCTCGTTGCAGTCCAAGGGACTCTCAAGAGTCTTCTCCCAACACCACAGTTTAAAAGCATCAATTCTTTGGCACTCAGCTGTCTTTATAGTCCAACTCTCACTTCCATACATGACTACTGGAAAAACCATAGCTGTGACTACATGGACCTTTCAGACTTTGACAGACTAAGGCAAATTGCCATATGGTATAAGGCAAAGTCCTTTACTTCACTGATATGTGTGCTAGTCACTTAGTCATGTCTGACTGTGACCCCATGGACTGTAGCCTGCCAGGCTCCTGTGTCCATGGGATTTCCCAGGCAAGAATATTGAAGTGGGTTCCCTCCTAAAGGGGATCTTCCCGACCCAGGGATCAAAGCCACAACTCATATTTCTTACATCTCTTGCATTGGCAAGTAGGTTTTTTTACCACTAGCACCTTAAGAAAGCCCCTTACTTCATTGTATCAATGAATTAAATATGTATCATATTTAATTAAATTGGATGATAATTTTTACTTTTTAAAAAAAACTTTAAAATAAATTTACCCTCTACTGCACACATATGCAGGTAAACAGATTAGTATATTACAGTGCATAAGACACAGTAAGAGACTGTATTAATTTCCTAGGGCTGCTATAAAAATGTGCCACCAGCTGGCTGTCTTAAAACAAGAGAAATGTATTGTTTCACAGTTCAGGAAATTAGAAGTCCAAAATCAAAGTGTGAGAAAGACCACATTCCCTCTGAGACCAGCAGGAGCATCCTTCCTGGCCTCGTCCTAGCCCCCAGTGGTGTGCTGGTGACCATCAGCACTCCTTGTCTGCAGATGAGTAACTCCAGTCTCTCCTTGTACGTGGTGTTCTCCCTCTGGGTTTTCACATCTTTTGTCACTGTCTGTCTCTGTGCCCAAAGTTCCCCTTCTGATAAAGACATCAGTCAAATTGAACAATCATATTTAATTATGGCCCACTCTAATCATCTTGTTTTGCTGGTGGCTCAGATGGTAAAGCATCTGCCTGCAATGCAGGAGACGTGGGTTCGATCCCTGGGTTGGGAAGATTCCCTGGAGAAGGAAATGGCAACCCACTCCAGTACCCTTGCCTGGAAAATCCTGTGGACAGAGGAGCCTGGTAGGCTACAGTCCATGGAGTCACAAAGAATCGGACATGACTGAATGACTTCACTTTCACTTTCCAATGATCTTGACTTCGTGTCAACTTGATTAAATCTGCAGGAGAACCAATTTTCAAATAAAGTCACATCCACAGGTATGAAGGAGGAGGTTACATCTTGAATATGTCTTTGGGGAGGCAAATTTTAACCAAGAATAGTGATCAATACTCTGTGTTTAACATTGAAGGAAAAAGGAGAAGGGGGTGGCAGAGGATAAGATGGTTAGATAGCATCACCAAGTCAATGGATGTGAATTTGAGCAAGCTCTGGAAGATAGTGAAGGACAAGGAAGCCTGGTGTGCTGCAGTCCCTAGTGTTGCAAAGAGTCGGACATGACTTAGCTACTGAACAACAATAACAACAAATTCAACATAAGACTTTGGGTTTTTGTCTTCAAATTCTTTCCACTTTCTATGCAACTCTTCCTATAACTGAAAGAGATTTAAGCAGAGAAAATGATGACTTTGACTTAGAATGCATTGTGTTTCAACTGACAATTAGACAGTCATTTATAACTGCCCATTAGAGAGTTGAGGTTTAATTTATAGCTCCTCATAAACATGTATGGCCAAACAGTCTCATCAACAAAAGCAGAGGTATTAGCCCAAGGGAGCTTATAATTGATTTCAGAAAACCAGTTTGTGATTTTTCACTAGCTGCTCAAATTAATTATGCAAATCAAGATCTTTCCCCAAATTTTTATTGCCAGAGATTTCAGCCTGTGTGAATTACATATGCTCTTCCCCAGGGCTTCCCTGATGGCTCAGATGGTAAAGAATCTGGTTTAGTCCCTGGATTGGGATTGAATCCCTGAGAAGGGAATGACTACCCACTCCAGTATTCTTGTCTGGAAAATCCCATGGACAGAGGAGCCTGGTGGGCTGTAGTCCATGGGGTCACAAAGAGTCAGACACCACTGAGCCACTAATGCTTTTCACATACTTTATTCCACATCCTTCTTCTTTCCTCAGACAAACCTCCTCTTCCCAAAAACTTATGTCCGGTTTTCTCCAAATATCTATTTATAGAATTAACAAAATACATATTATGTCCCATCAAAATTATGCTTCTTCAATTTCCAAAAGAATTTCTCAATTTACTCTTTAAATTTCAACATGAAACAATCAGATAAGGGCATGTCTTGGGCTTTTAAACAAGATATTTTCCTGTGCTCTCACTCATGGATGCTACTTATAAGATTTGAAAAACTTTTAAATTGGAATAAATAATTACAATGCTTCTTTTTAGTTGTCCCATTCTTTGATCTCTTAGAAAAAAATATATAATTAAAAATATGTTAGTCTTTTCAGAACTTGAGGGGTAGGAAGAAAGATGGTAATAATTCTAGTAAAATAGTTTTGTCTCCACATACCTGATCTACTCTATTGTTTTAAAAATTTCAGGCTAGATACAAGCCAATGCACGAGACATGTATTTGATCCCTGGGATGGGAAGATCCCCTGGGAAAAGGAAATGGTAACCCACTTCAATATTCTTGCCTGGGAAATCCCTTGGAGGGAAGAACCTAATGGGCTATAGTCCATGGGGTCACAAAAGAATCAGACATGATTTAGAAACTAAATAACAATATGTTTGATTAGTTGAAGAATCATTACAGAATCATCCTGCCTAGCATTAGATTAAAACAGGCTCCTGCTTCAACTTCCACCCCAAGGTCCTTGGTGTTCTAGATTGTTAATAGGCTTAACAATTTCATTAGTATAACAATTAGAGCCGTTCTTCCCACAAATTTCCCATTTCAGGTATCGAACTTTTAGATTTTCTTAATATTAATGAAAGAGAACTTAAGAAATTTAAAACATCTTATAAATTCTTTTACAGTTCATTTGAGAATGCTAAAGGCAAAGGAATAAACAATTTCATAAATGTTCCCATTATTAAGGCTATTTGACCCTGCCTAATAAATGTGAATGTCATGCATGGATCCTCTGTTTTGCAAACTTGTTTTTTAAATCATTTGCATTTTTATTTTACTCAAAATCTCTTGATGTGCATGCTTTGTCATTTACATATCNTATCTTCTTAAATATGAGAGAAATGACTTTACTCAGTCATTCTGCTGTGCTTAGTCGCTCAGTTGTGTCAGCTCTTTGTGATCCCATGGACTATAGCCCACTAGGCTCCTCTGGCCATGGAATTCTCCAGGCAAGAGTACTGGAGTGGGTTGCCACTTCCTTCTCCAGGGGATCTTCCTAACCCAGGGATCAAACACAGGTCTGTCACATTGTAGGTGGATTCTTTTACCCTCTAATATGTCAGCAAGGGCTTCCCCTGGTGACTCAGATGGTAAAGCATCTGCCTGCAATGCAGGAGACTGGGGTTCGATCCCTGGGTCAGGAAGATCCCCTGGAGAAGGATATGGCAACCCACTCCAGTACTCTTACCTGGAAAATTCCATGGACGGAGGAGCCTGGTGGGCTGCAGTCCATGGGCTTGCAAAGAGTCGGAAACTACTGAGCGACTTCACGTTCACTTATGTCTGCAAAGTCCTTTCACAGAAGTCCCTAGATTCATCTTCAATTAAACAATCAGGAGATAAAAAACACTGATGATATGTCTTTATAATTCTGTCTACCCCAATCATTTTTTAAGAATCTACCTTCTACATACTACAACCCTAACCTGTCTAAAGCTGTCCTTCCACGTGTGCAATGGATGCCAGCCCCTCTACTCTAATTAAGCCTCTTATTTTTCAACCATTCTTCAACACTATATACAGTAAACTTACTCATTACTCCTTGTTGAAAGATCTTCATTTATCTCCTGATCACCACTCCCCATATTTACCTCTTACTGCATTATTCACCTTATCTGAGGCTCCTTTGCTGGATTCTTTTCCTGATTCCTACCTTTACGTGCCAGAAGTCCCCAGGGCTGAACTCTTATACATCTACTTTCTCTCCAGTTACCGTATGCAATACCATGTTGTAAACATCATTTTAATAATTGTCTCCTAATCTCTTCCCTCCAGTTCAGTGTGGCATATCCTACTATCTGTTCAACATTTTAAATAGACATCTCATATATGCACATCATAACATGTTTTTATTTGGAGTATAATTGCTTTACCATGTTTGTGTTAGTTTCTTCTGTACAAGAGAATGAATCAGCTCTATGCATCCCTCTTGGACCTCTGACCACCCCCACCACCCCACCACCAGCATCAACCCACCTAGGTCATCTCAGAGCACCGAGCTAAGCTCCGTGTGCTATACAGAAATTTCCCAATAGCTGTCTATTTTACACATTGTAGTGTATATGCGTCAAACCTACCTTCCAATTTGCCCCATCTCTCTTTGCCCTGCTGTGTCCACAAGTCCATTCTCTGCCTGCGTTTCTATTTCTGCTCTGCAAATGGGTTCATCTATACCATCTTTCTGGATTCCACATATGTGTGTTGATATCTGATATTTGTTTTCCTGACTTCACTTTGTGTGACACTCTAGGTCCATCCACATCTTTACAAATGACTCAATCTCATTCCTTTTTATGGCAGAGTAATATTCCACTGCATTGTATGGAATATTACACATATTCCATACATATGTACAGAATGTGACCACATTTTTATCCACTCATCTGTCACTTGACATTTTGGTTACTTCCATGTCCTGGCTACTGTAAATAGTGCTACAATGAACACTGGGCTATAATATATCATAACTCTTGATGTTTTTACATTCTGCCCTCCATTTAGGCTTCCTTTTAAACATAATGCCAAAGGCATTCAACAAATTTCCTAAGCCTCAAACCAAGATTTGATCCTTTGTTTCCTTATATCTATCTTCTGTGTCCTATCCAGCGGCAAGTCCTTGTTAAAATCTGCTAGTTTTTCTTGCCTAAATTACTGCAACAACTTTGGACTCTCAGGTTCCATTCTTGAGCACTTACAATTCATGCATCAAACAGCAGCAAGATAAGATGTCAATCAGATCACCTTCTTGTCTTAAACATTTTCAATAGCTTTGGGAAGCCATTCGCTGCTCCAGGGGATCTTCCTGACCCAGGAATTGAACCTCATCTCTGACACTGCAGGCAGTTTATTTACTGTCTGAGCCACCAGGGAAACTCCTCCATTACATCTAAAATTTCATTAAAAATCAATGTGCTGTGCTCTACTATGTCTGACTGTTTGTGACCCTATGGGCTGTAGCCTGCTAGGCTCCTCTGTCCATAGAAATTTTCAGGCAAGAACACTGAATCGGTTTTCTACTCCAGGGAATCTTCCTGATCCAGGGATTGAGTTTATGCCTCTTGCATCTCCTGCATTGGAAGGTGGATTTTTTATCCCAGTACCATCTGGAAAGCTCCCATACTGTTCTTGATATTAGCCAAAAGGCTGAGAACAAGTCCCAGAAGGCCCTGCCTGCATAATCTCACCACTGCCTAACTGTCTGAATTTACCTCTCAACATTCTTTCCTTTACTGTTAGCTTAGCTGATAGCCTAATCTAGTCACAGAAACTTTCTCACTACTTCATCATGCAAAATAATTCCCACCTTAGAACATTTAGATGAGAATTTCCTTTGGGGCCTCCCAGGTGGTGCTAGTGGTAAAGAACTTGCCTGCCAATGTAGAAGACATAAGAGAGGCAAGTTCCATCCCTGGATGGGGAAGATCCCCTGGAGAAGGGCATGAGAACCCACTCCAGTATTCTTGCCTGGAGAATTCCCTGGACAGAAGAACCTGATGGGCTATGGTCCATAGGGTCACAAAGAGTCAGACATGACTGAAGCAACTTAGAACATACAGACAGCTTGTTCTTTGGCTGAAACACTAGATGGTGACTGAAGCCATGAAATTAAAAGATGCTTACTCCCTGGAAAAAAAGTTATGACCAACCTAGATAGCATATTCAAAAGCAGAGACATTACTTTGCCAACTAAGGTCTGTCTAGTCAAGGCTATGGTTTTTCCTGTGGTCATGTATGGATGTGAGAGTTGGACTGTGAAGAAGGCTGAGCACCGAAGAATTGATGCTTTTGAACTGTGGTGTTGAAGAAGACTCTTGAGAGTCCCTTGGACTTCAAGGAGATACAACCAGTCCATTCTGAAGGAGATCAGTCCTGGGATTTCTTTGGAAGGAATGATGCTAAAGCTGAAACTCCAGTACTTTGGCCACCTGATGCAAAGAGCTGACTCATTGGAAAAGACTCTGATGCTGGGAGGGATTGGGGGCAGGAGAAGGGGATGACCGAGGATGAGATGGCTGGATGGTATCACGGACTCGATGGACGTGAGTCTGAGTGAACTCCGGGAAATGGTAATGGACAGGGAGGCCTGGCGTGCTGAGATTCATGGGGTCGCAAAGAGTCAGACACGACTGAGCGACTGAACTGAACTGAACTAACAAATGTATCTCCTTTACTTCATCCTTGTGTTCAAATATCTATCCAAACTGACTTTTCTTGATCATTTTATGTTAGTGGCATATCCACTCTGTATGTAATTCCTTTCTTCAAACACATATCTCTATTGCATCATGTATTTATTGCCATCTCCCTGGAATGAAATCCTAATGAGGTCAGGCATTTTATTTTTTATGTTAAGCTTTACCTCTGAACATAGAAAACTGGCATAAAGAGAACTCTAAATATTTATTGGAAAACTGATGGAATCCAGTTGGGATCTCTGTCATATCACTTAGTTGTTAGTTCTTAACTCATTATATTCTGGAATCTTCTGTGAGCTTTTAAAATATTGATGCTTTGATCTTATTCCAATTAAACAAGAATTTCTGCATATAGGATTGGCTAATCTCACTCATGAGAGAATTTGAAAAACTGTGCTGATCGTGGCATTATAAATCCCCTATAGTAGCCTGAGCCCTGCCTCTGTCTCTGCCCCTAACTGTGGATTAATGGCCATCACAGATATGGCTTCAGCTTCCACTGTCCTTTTTTCTATGAAAGATATTTGTCCCTTCTATTCTACTAAAAAAACTTATATTAAGAAGACCAAATCTTTATATAATTAGCACAAAATATTTTTCTACCAGACGAGATGGTTAGATAGCATCACTGACTCAGTGGACATGAGTTTGAGCAAACTCTGGGAGGTAGTGAAGGACAGGGGAGCCTGACATGCTACAGTATGAGGTCACAAAGAGCCAAATATGACTTAGCAACTGAACAAAAACAACAAAAATTTTAACTATTTTATTTGGATCCCATCTTTGGCCACAAAAAGTAAAAACCACTTACCTTGAAACTAGCTTCTACATAAAGGACTGATTTTTGTCCTAATTGTGGCTGATTAACACGGCACTAACTTCCTTATTTATGATAATAATCCTGGTCATATTTCTTATAGGTTTATTTATTGTCATTGAAAATTTTAGTTTCTTATCCACATATTAAGAGGAACATATTTTATGTAAGTTTTGCAATGTATAAGCAATATATTTTATACTTATTTTCCCTCTGAGATTAATTTTCTTAGGGAGAATTCTTTAGAAATTGTTCTTATAATTTAACTGAGACACTTTCTTGAAAGGAAGCTTGTGCTTCTCACATCCTTGACAGGTACTCTAATTTTAGGTATGGGACTTGGAAGATGTCTTAAAACTTGAGTTCAGTTACTTTCCCTGACTTTCACTACTATGACTTAGATCTCCATAATTTCTCTTCTATAAATTGCACAGAACAGCAAACTCTGGTACTAACTGTAAAAAAACACTGTTATATAATTTGTTATTTTAGCCACTTTGACTAATGCAGATTTTTCACTTGTCTTATTCCTTTATGAAGAGTCCTGCCCTCACTATCTCTCCATAGTTTTTGAAGCTTTTTAGGGAATAATTGTTATCAAGTAAGGTCAAACTAATTGATGCTGCATACAACTAGAGAAAACTCATATACATATTGCATTCCCCATAACTTCTAATTATTGAGTATCATTTTATCTAACTAAATTCTTAATGATTTAGTCTTTCAGAAAAAAATACATTATGAACACAGAGACAAGAAAACAAATAAAGTAAGTACTTTCTCAAGGTCAATGAGGAAGGGTACAGAAGTAGCAGAAGTTAGAATCTGGGACTGATTATGAAATGAGAAAAAGCATCAAAATAAGCTACGATAAAATTTAAACCAAACTTAAAGACATAAAGTAGTTAGATATTTTTTATACATTTTTCTTGGGAAACTAATAAAAATAACAGGGTAATGTTGGTTACTCTTCTCAAGGATGAAATATAGACATGCTTAAAATTCTCCAAGCCAGGCTTCAGCAGTACGTGAACCGTGCACTTCCAGATGTTCAAGCTGGTTTTAGAAAAGGCAGAGGAACCAGAGATCAAATTGCTAACATCTGCTGGATCATCAGAAANTCACATGCTAGCAGGGCTATGCTCAAAATCTTTTGAGCTAGTCTTCAGCAGTACGTGAACCGTGCACTTCCAGATGTTCAAGCTGGTTTTAGAAAAGGCAGAGGAACCAGAGCTCAAATTGCTAACATCTGCTGGATCATCAGAAAAGCAAGAGAGTTCCAGAAAAACATCTATTTCTGCTGTATTGACTATGACAAAGCCTTTGACTGTCTGGATCACAATAAACTGTGGAAAATTCTGAAAAAGATGGGAATATGAGACCACTTGACCTGCCTCTTGAGAAACCTGTATGCAGGTCAGGAAGCAACACTTAGAACTGGACATGGAACAACAGACTGGTTCCAAATGGGAAAAGGAGTACGTCAAGGCTGTATATTGTCACCCTGCTTATTTAACTTATATGCAGAGTACATCATAAGAAACAGTGGGCTGGAGNTTGTCACCCTGCTTATTTAACTTATAGGCAGAGTACATCATAAGAAACACTGGGCTGGAGGAAACACAAGCTGGAATCAAGATTGCTGGGAGAAATATCAATAACCTCAGATATGCAGATGACACCATCCTTATGGCAGAAAATGAAGAGGAACTAAAGAGCCTCTTGATGAAAGTGAAAGAGGAGAGCGAAAAAGTTGGCTTAAAGGTCAACATTCAGGAAACGAAGATCATGGCATCCAGTCCCATCACTTCGTGGCAAGTAGACGGGGAAACAGTGGAAACAATGGCTGACTTTATTTCTGGGGGCTCCAAAATCACTGCAGATGGTGATTGCAGCCATGAAATTAAAAGACGCTTACTCCTTGGAGGGAAAGTTATGACCAACATAGTGTTCTTGCCTAGAGAATCCCAGGGATGGTGGAACCTGGTGGGCTGCCATCTATGGGGTTGCACAAAGTTGGACACGACTGGTGACTTAGCAGCAGCAGCAGACAACATATTAAAGAGCAGAGATATTACTTTGTCAATAAAGGTCCGAGTAGTCAAGGCTGTGGTTTTTCGAGTGGTCATGTATGGATGACTATTGAGAGTTGGACTGTGAAGAAGGCTGAGCACCGAAGAATTGATGCTTTTGAACTGTGGTGTTGGAGAAGACTCTTGAGAGTCCCTTGGACTGAAAGGAGATCCAACAAGTCCATTCTGAAGGAGATCAGCCCTGGGATTTCTTTGGAAGGAATGATGCTAAAGCTGAAACTCCAGTACTTTGGCCACCTCATGCGAAGAGCTGATTCCTTGGAAAAGACCCTGATGCTGGGAAAGATTGAGGGCAGGAGGAGAAGGGGACGACAGAGGATATGGTTGGATGGCATCATTGACTCAATGGACATGCATTTGGGTAAAATCGGGCAGTTGGTGATGGACAGGGAGGCCTGGCAGGCGGCAATTCATGGGGTCACAAAGAGTTGGACACAACTGAGTGACAGCTGTAGATAGTGTCCTTTGAAGTCTGAACCCTTAAGGTGTACCTTTCATTGTTAAAACTGATCTCTAGCCTCTGTGAGCTACCACAGTAACAGCTATGCCAGGCAAGGTTATGATGGCACTTGATATATTGGTGGCTTGAGTTTGAAATAGGTAGATTTGAATGATTTAGGCGATGGCCACTAACTACTTTCTTTCTATGGAATAATTTCTTTACATTGCATTCTAAATGTATTGACCTCTCAGTCCTTTGGATCTTTATTATTGTGCTCCCTTTCTTCTTCTGCTTCTTCAGTGTCATTAAAATAATATATTCATCTTAACCTCTTTATTGCAATTGCTCTCCTGATAGCCCAGTGTGGACCACTAATGAAGCAGTCACACTACACACATAGGACCAGGCTGATACAGGAGGGCTTGAAGTGAGGTCGCTCAGTCGTCTGACTCTTTGCGACCCCATGGACAGTAGCTGGGCTCTGCCGTCCAAGGGATTTTCCAGGCAAGAATACTGGAGTGGGCTGCCATTTCCTTCTCCAGGGGATCTTCCCAACCCAGGGATAGAACCCAGGTCTCCTGCATTGCAGACAGACGCTTTACTGTCTGAGCCACCAGGGAAGCTCTTTAAAATTTCACCCCCAGTGAAAACTTATATCATTGCCACATTATCAACACTGTTCTAAATTTCTTATTCCATAGAGAAAAATATCTGTGCATGTTTCCAATAAAATTGCTTTACTGACATAGAAAAGCTGGTTTATTTATTCCTCTAAGTGGAATTTTTTCACTTAAGTTTTGCCAGTATTTTTACAATAAACAATATGTTTCATTTTGAATTAATTTCTTAGTAATGATTCCTTGTGCCTGCACTTAGTTGCTCAGTCATATTTGATTCTGTGCAAGTGTGTGGACTGTAGCCCATCAAGCTCCTCTGTCCATGGAAATTTCCAGGGGAAAAAACTGGAGTGGGTTGCTATTTCCTCCTCCATGGTATCTTCCCTACTCACAGAAACCCATATTTCCTGAATCTCCTGCATTGGCAGGCTTGTTTTTTACCACTAGCGCCACTTGGGAAGCCTGGCATGATTCCTTATAAAAGACTTAAATAAAGCTTTCTTATAAGATGTCATTACTTCCTTTTTACTTTTTTGATGTGGACCATTTTTAAAGTCTTAATTGAATTTGTTACAATATTATTTGCTGTTTTCTGGCCATGAGGCTATCAGATATATGGAATCTTAGCTCACTGAGCAGGGATCAAATTTCCTGCATTGGAAGGGGAAGTCTCAACCACTGGACCCCCAGAGAAGTCCCCAAGATATTTTTCCTTCTTGAGCTAATATAATTTTACGATGATTCAAATATTTCCAAACTAATTGAGTATAGATTTTTCCCAAAATGAAAGAGGTATTGCCCTTTCATTTTACAGATAAGAACTCTTACATATCTTCTTTTCCTTGTTGCCTCAACCTGTGCACCTTTAAGCATCTTCAAAGGTATATAAGAAGGGAATCTTCCATAGTTCTATATTCCTTTCATATAATTACTTTGGTGAGCTGAGAGAAGTAAAACACACAAGGATTGTTGCTCTATCTTTAGGGAACTTTGCTGCAAAGGTCAAAACGAGAGATGGGAATTATTATTCTCTTTGCATATATGTGAAAACTGACATTTTTAAGAGATTGAGAAATGCAAGTCTACACAATGTCTAATGGATAGAACCAAGATTCGAATGAAAGACCTGTGTGGCTCCATATACTGGGTGCTCAATCAATGTATTCTAACACTTTAAAACTCATTTCAAGAAGTAAACAGAAAAACATGCATTTTTAGTCTAGAAGGAGAGCTCTGGCTCTTTTGAAAGGAAGAAAATAAGAGCCCAAAACGAGAAATTTTAGATATGATGTAAGAAGAGAGTAGATTGTACCCAGTCATCTAGTTAGGTAATGTTAAGCACAGTCATAGGCTTTAAAGACTTGATAGTAATTACCTTTTATTAAAAGACTCCAGCTGCAAGAAGTGCAGATGAAGCAAATATGTAAATGAAATCATGCATCAGTAACACCAAAACTTTTAAAATCAAAAGGCAAAGATATAATTGGGCTGTTTTGCACAGTTGTGAAAATAAACAGGAATGCAAAATATCCATGGAGGGGAACACACCCACAATGAAAGAGTATAAAAGTCTGATGCAGCTGGTAATATCCATTCTAGGGATAGTCACTTTTGACATTCAACCAAATCCTCAAGCCCTGACACAATGAGCTACTACTACGGCAACTACTATGATGGCCTCGGCTACGGCCTCGGTGGCTTTGGTGGCCTGGGCTATGCCTATGGCTCCACCTATGGTCTTGGAGGCTATGGTGGTTATGGCTGTGGCTACTTCCGTCCTTCCTTCTATGGGAGATAGTCATCATTTAGATTCTTCTGTGAACACAGTCCACAGCTTTAATATTATTGTCATCAAATGATTCTGTTCCTTCTTTCACTATCATTAGTGACATCTTCAAGAGCTTTTCCTGAGTTGCTGCTGAAGAAGACATCAAAATATAGACTTATCCTCTGAATCTGAGAAGATTTGTTTCCTTGATCCATAATCTCATAATTCAGGTTGGGTACCCTTGTTCCAACTGTGTTATTGAACTGAACTTCCTTCTTGATTCCTTTGGGGATATTTTGGGGCTTATTACCTAATAAATTTTGGCTATGGAAATCTAAAATCTTGCTTTGTTTTCCATTGAAGATATTGGTTCTCAAGGTTCTACTGAAAAAGATGACTGTCGTTTCAGAATTCAGGTTATTACAGTATTTTCTGTGATATGTTTCTTTTTTGGTCTTCCAACACGACCAGTGACATTCTTGAGGTCTTCCCACATGGTGCTGGTGGTGAAGAATCTGCCAACCAATACAGGAGATGCAAGAGATGTGGCTCGATCCTTGGATCAAGAAGATTCCTTGGAGAAGGAAATGGAAACCCACATTAGTATACTTGCCTGGAAAATTCAACAGAGAGAGGAGCTTGGTGGGTTATAGTCTATGGGACCACAAACAGTCAGACACCACTGAGCACAAATAAGACAGAAACATGACCAATGACTTTCTTGAGAGCTTCGCTTAGGCCACCGAGAAGATACCACCATGTAAAGGGAATATTAGTTTCGGTAGGGACCTATCTGATAAGAGTTTTGCTACTCAAACTGGATATTGCCATATATAGAATATACACACATATAGAATATACATAAACATCACATGCCACCACTTTCCTTATACTTTCTGTGACATTTCTGGAGATACATTTTAATAAATTTTCCATGAACTTATAATACTTGACTTCATTTCTTTTCATCTATTCTAATGCACTGCCAGAACCTGAATATGTATGTCCCCCCAGAATTCCTATATTGAAACACAGTCCCCAGTGTGATAGCATTTGGAGGCGGGGCCTTTGGGGGGTGATTAGGTCATGAGGGAAGAGCTTTCACGAATGAGATTAGTGCCCTCATAAAAGAGATCCCAGAGAGCTCCCTCACTCCTCCTGCCATGTGAGGGCACAAGAAGACAGTGGTCCATGAATGATGAAATGGGTCTTTACCAGGCACTAGATCTTCTGGGAACTTGATCTTGGATTTCTAGTCTCTAGAACTGTGAGAAATATCTGTTGTTTATAAGTCATCTAGTGTATGGTATTCTACGATAGGCAACCTTAATGGATAAACACTTGAGTTTTATGTTTCAAAAATAAATTTTTGAAAAATGGGTGAGTTTTTTTTAAAGATTATATCGATTAAATTATATATGTCTATAATTATNCATTGGAGAAGGAAATGGCAACCCACTCCAGTGTTCTTGCCTGGAGAATCCCAGGGACGGGGGAGCCTGGTGGGCTGCCGTCTATGGGGTCACAGAGTCAGACACGACTGAAGTGACTTGGCAGCAGTATATATGTATATATGTATACACACACACACACACACACACAGATACACACAGACACATATTTTTCTTCACACACACATATATTTTTCTTCACACACACATATATTTTTCTCCATCAAAGAATGAAAGTCCTTAATTCATGCCAATGTTTCCTTAGATATAAAAGTCAGATTTTTAAGACAACACATTGTTTATTTGCCATGAATTTTAATCAGAAAATCCTTCCATTATTATATAACACTCAGTGGAACTAAATAACTTAGACATTCGTAATTACAAATACATTCAAGATCTCCAGTATATGCAACTTTTGTTGGTGGGGTGGAGCTGTCTCATACTGGCTCACAAGAGTGATTTTGAGTATCACTCTTCAACATTGTGTTTAGTGGCTTCACTTTGGTTGATTGAAAGAGACCTTGATCAGAATACTGACACCACAGAAACAAGCAAAGGCTAAAGTCAGGCTTCTTCCTCTTTTTTTAAGGAAGACATTTTTTTATTTTCCTTCCTTTTCCCTTCCTCCCTTCTTTTCTCTCTCTTACTTTCTTTCTTATTCTTTCTCTCTTTGTTTACAACTGGTGATATCCATTCTGAATTAGGTACAATATTGGGTTTTTTAAAAAAATCTTCAGTATGTAAGAAGAAAACAAAATGCTTTGTTATTTTTATGTGTTTGTTGTGCATGTCACTTCAGTTCAGTCGCTCAGTCGTGTCCAACTCTTTGCTACCCCATGGACTGCAGCACACCAGTCCTTGTTCATTACCAAATCCCAGAGTTTACTCAAACTCATGTCCATTGTGTCGATGATGTCATCCAACCATCTCATCTTCTGTTGTCCCCTTTTCCTCTTGCCTTCAATCTTTCCCAGCATCAGGGTCTTTTCCAGTGAGTTGGTTCTTTGCATCAGGTGGCCAAAGAATTGGAGTTCAGCTTCAGCATCAACCCTTTCAATGAATATTCAGGATTGATTTCCTTTAGGATGGACTGGTTTGATCTCCTTACCATCCAAAGGACTCTCAAGAGCCTTCTTCAACACCACAGTTCAAAAGCATCAATTCTTCAGCACTCAGCTTTCTTTATAGTCCAACTCTCACATCTATGCATGACTAATGGAAAAATCATAGCTTTGACTAAATGGACCTTTGTTGGTAAAGTAATGTCTCTGCTTTTTAATATGCTGTCTGGGTTGGTCATAGCTTTACTTCCAAGGGGCAAGTATCAGTTAATTTCATGGCTGCAGTCACCATCTGCAGTGATTTTGGAGCTCCCAAAAATAAAGTCTCTCACTGTTTCCATTGTTGTGCATGTATCCCACAGTTATTGTTAATTTTCTTAGTTGTATAAGAAAAAGGCAACTTCTGCATCTTTCCCTCTCTTTATAGGACCTAAATGCCCCTGTGTCTTTAGAAGTCAAAGTTATTAGACTCTCATAGCATCTTTTCCTATGAAAGAGGAGGAAGCCTGAGACTCCCCTGTGCTCTCTCTTCCTTGGTTATTTCAACACTGCAATTTATATCAGTTTACTTTTTGATATTTGATTCTTCTTTTTCCTCATTTATAGACATGGGTTTGGAATGAATGCTCTTGCTTTGGATGGCTCCTGACATTGTTCCTCCTTTAACCCTTGACAGGAATTCTAATTCCTGTCTTTGGCCTTCTGCAATCTATCCTGAGATTGGTTATTGCCTCCTGACTCCATTATCACTTTCCTCATAGCCCCATTTTCACCTCGACATATCCCTACCATCACAAGAAGAAACATTTATGGAAGTCTCATTCAACTGGTTGAACCATACAGGACTTGGTGATACTCAAGTGATTTCTTGCATACACTTCTACCACTGGGCTCAAAGATAACCAGAAAATCGTTATTAAAGTCACAGTTTTTGCTAATTGCTTTTCATGATTCCATGTAATTAGGAAAGCTAAGACAGTTCTCTCTCACTGCTTTCAACCAAAGCCTTGCTGCTGCTGCTAAGTCACTTCAGTCGTGTCTGACTCTGTGCAGCCCCATAGACGGCAGCCCACCAGGCTCTGCCGTCCCTGGGATTCTCCAGGCAAGAACATTGGAATGGGTTTCCATTGCCTTCTCCAATGCATGAAAGTGAAAAGTGAAAGTGAAGTCTCTCAGTCGTGTCTGACCCTTAGCGACCCCATGGACTACAGCCTACCAGGCTTCTCCATCCTTGGGAGTTTCCAGGCAAGAGTACCGGAGTGGGGTGACCAAAGCCTTAGCTTTTCAATGAAGTGTAAAGCAACTATTTCAGCATAGAATGACATTGCTGCTGCTGCTAAGTCGCTTCAGTCGTGTCAAACTCTGTGCGACCCCATAGACGGCAACCCACCAGGCTCCCCTGTCCCTGGGGGAGAACACTGGAGTGGGTTGCCATTCCCTTCTCCAAAATGGCATTACTGAAGGGTATTTTCATCTTATTTCACAGGTAAAATATACAATGTTAACAAGATCAACAAGTACATTTCATGTGGATAAAGAGAATGTGTAATAATGTAAAGTGAAGCTTTAGGGTCAGTGTTAACTTCTTAGAGGGAAAACAGATTTTGGCATATCTCAAACATTATGTAAAGGGACTTTTTCTCTTCATATTGTATAAATTTTTGAGGGAAGGAATGGTAACAACAGGACTGTGTATACATAAGAACGAGAGTTTTTAAACTTGGGGTTAATAAGGACTATTCAAACTAGATTTTGAGCCAAAGTATTTATTTACCACAACATCTCTCATTACTTAAAACAATCTTTTAATGCCCTGTATTTTGAAATACAGTTAAACTCCAAGCCAGTTTTCCTAAGTTTTTCAAATTTCTTTCTCCCCCATGTAATTATGAATTCAGTAGATGTCAAGTGCAATGGAGTTCAGCACATGTATCAAACTATTTCTTAAGAGCTTAAAATATGAAGGTTTTTTTTTT
>SJYQ01096301.1:177927-197291 GCA_006410935.1 Redunca redunca | reverse complement strand
AGTACTTTGGCCACCTCATGTGAAGAGTTGACTCACTGGAAAAGACTCTGATGCTGGGAGGGATTGGGGGCAGGAGGAGAAGGGGACGACCAAGGATGAGATGGCTGGGTGGCATCACCAACTCGATGCACGTGAGTTTGAATGAGCTCCGGGAGTTGGTGATGGACTGGGAGGCCTGGCGTGCTGCGATTCATGGGGTAGCAAAGAGTCGGACATGACTGAGCAACTGAACTGAATTGAATAGTAAGCCAGTGGATTGAAACATGCATATTACCGTATGTAAAATAGAGGACCAGTGCAAGTTCCGTGCAGGAAGCAGGGCACTCAAGCTGGTGCTCTGGGACAACCCAGAGGGGTGGGGTGGGGAGAAAGGTGGGAGGGGAGTTCAGGTTGGGGGGACACCTGTACACCCATGGCTGATCAAGTCAGTGTATGACAAAAACCACCACAATATTGTAAAGTAATTAGCCTCCAATTAAAATAAATTAATTAATTAAAAATAATAGTAAAATAGTGGGCTTCTGGGTTAGAATGGGTGAAAATGGCACAGGGACAAGAGTCAGTTTTTTGTTTTTTTGTTTTTCCCGAGAGAATAAGTACATGTGAGAAAAAATATATAACAAAGATGCCAACTTCCAGTTACAGGAAACACTGGTATATCACGTGGTCATGAGGATTTTATTTTGTAAGGGAGGAGAAGAAAATCATGCTGTTTTGTGTGAGGACAGGTCAGTTTTCTTATAGAATTTGGTATTTGCAAGTGCAAAGATGGTAAAAGTTTGTGACATAGAATGTGCAGAAAAGAGGATAATCATAACTTGTCCAAATTTATCTAAATAGATGATATCTTTGTTATCTAATTGATAACAAACCTGGGCTTTATTTTTCATAATTAAATTTAACAAATTTCTAATTTAGTTACTGAATAATTCAAGGTATTTGGGAAAGATAAAAACAAAATATAAGACAGAAAAAAGAAATACTGTTTGGCAGTATTAAAAATTCCAGAAAAATGTCAGGAATTATGTTTCATGAAAGAAACCATGTGTATTTAATTTTAATGTAGAAATGCAAGAAAAAAATCAGCTTTGAAGATGAACATAATTAAAGCAAATATTAACCTTGAGTTATGAAAATTAAAGTATGTACAAAGGAAAAATGTCTTCATGACTCTTTGGAACTATGTTTAATAAGAAAACTGACCTAATGGTACCATTTTTCACCAAGGATACATTTTCAAAGAGAATGACATTTGTGACTTTTGGCTTATCACACCCTTATGGAGGGGATATAAAAGTCTGGATGCAGTTAGTGATCTTCATTCTCAGGAAACTAACCTTCAACATCCAACCAAACCTTCAAGCTCTGACACAATGAGCTACTGCTATGGAAACTACTATGGCAGCTGTGGGTATGGCCTTGGTGGTTTGGGTGGCCTGGCCTATGGCTTTGGTTCCAGCTATAGCCTTGGATCCTTGGATGTTATGGTGGTTATGGCTTTGGCTACTTCCGCCCCACTTTCTGTGGCAGATATTCATCAGCTAGATTCTTCTGAAAGACCTGATCAGTATTTGGGGACTCAATGTTTATCCAATTTTCATTACCTAATACTTCAAAGATGTTACCACCATGCACTTTCAACTTTTCAGATTGGCCGATGTCCATATCTCAGATGGATGATTTGAATGCTCTACCAAGATGTAGTCAACTGCTCTGCAAAATGGTCTATTTTGTCCTCCTTTTCATTCTGTGATATTTCTAAACTTGCTTTTGAATAAATACTTTTTTGGTGAACATTAAATATCAAGCTTCATTTCCTTCAATCATTTCAAAACTCTAATACTTATGTTTTCTAAAATTTTAGGAGTATTATTTCATTGAAACATATTTTCCCATGGAACATGTTTACTTTGTATTCATGCTTGGTTAGAAATAATACTTACTGACAACTACAGTATAACTCATGTAGGTGATTTATTTTGCTAAACTGATGCTTCTATTTTTTAAAATATGGAATCTTATACAACCAAATATATCCAGACATTCTGAATACTTATGAAGAGATCTCCTTCATCAACAATATGTAAATACTTGAAGTTTGATGGAACACCTATTCTTTCATTTAATGAAAAGTTAGGAGACTTTCAGCCCTGTAGGAAGTTCTTTTTGTGTGTTATACTTACCCAGAAGGTATTCTTATTTTCCTGAGCTCATAAAGAAAGCAGTGTCCTTGATTTGTAGCTCACTATCCCAAATCTTTTTGTTTCAGTGTCCTTCTCGTATAATTTATCAATAAATGTGGGAGCTCTATGAACGAGAGATAAACCTAAGAATTCACCACAGTTAAGATTTTTGGTTAGCTTAGTATTATAGCACATACAAATCAACATTTGAAATAGACTCTCACTTTAAACTCACTTAGAACTTAGAAATTGACTCTGAATTAATGTTCCTAGTTCTTTTTCCAATTTCAGTTCAGTATTTGTCTTGGTTTTTCATTTACACCTTGATCAGAATTCTATTCCAGGAATGGATGATTGATTTTTGTGGGAGTTTTTGTTTCCTTGTATATTAGCCTTCACCTTTGAGTCCTGCATAAACAGGTTTACTAATATAACTCTCAGCAAACTGGGTGAATCCCTTGGGCCTTCATAAGTCTGCAATGAATCTCACAGATACTTCCAACACTGTGCTTAAGAGAAAAATCATCCTAGGGTAAAGTTTATTCTCATTTCTTCTGATGATCTTATGAAATAAGGAATGAATGCTTAGAATGCTGAATCATAAGAATTCTGATTAAAGATTTTACTTTTCATTCAATCTCAATAAACTTAGGATGCAACTTTACCTGAAAAATCTGATATTTAAGTTCAAAGATGAAAATTTTTCAAAATAACTGTGCTTTTTAAAAGTCCCTATTATTTAGAGATTCATATGATGATATTTATAGATAAAATGATACGATTACTGGAAGTTGTTTAAAAATTACAAAGCTGATAACAAGAAAAAGGGCAGAGGTATAGAGGAAATATGATTGGTCACAAGGTGATAATATATGAAGAAAGTTTATTTATATGATTATTCTTTTTGCCATACTATTTTTATATTTTATGGCCATAACTAACTATTTCACCAGGAGGCATGGGAAATAAAGCACAAGATTTAAAGAACAGGGAAAGATGAATCAATAAAAGCAAATTTAAAACAAAGAAGACTGTGTTTCATCTTAATTAAAAACATTTTAGCTAGTTAGGTAAAGGAATGTCAGATGAGAAGAGAATGACATTATCATAGGCACAAAGAAGAGAATGCAGTATTCTTGAGGTTATGGAGTAATTGTCATTTGAGGAGAAATATTGACTTCTTANAAATCAATTTCTATCTGCTTATATTCACTTAAAAGTTAAAATAAAATGACATAAAGAATCAAAAATTGTAGCTTGGTAATGTTTCTATTTTTATTCAGTGACCCATATGAGTACTGCTCCTTTAGTATCATGCACTTTATATTCATCTGGTGCTAGTGGTAAAGAACCTGCCTTCCAAAGCAGAAACCATAGAGATGGATTCGATCTGTGGGTCAGGAAGATCGCCTGGAAGAGGGCATTGTGACCCTCTCCTGTATTCTTACCTGGAAAATCCCATGGACAGAGGAGCCTGGTGGGCTACAGTGCACAGGTTTGCACAGAGTGGGACATGACTGAAGCGACTTAATATTAGTGCTACCTTATATCCATCCTTTGCCACTCTGGCCATCCCTGTTACTAGGACCCTAAGTTCAGCTCTTATAGTATTTGATTACACTATGATTAGTGGGGGCTATTATCTAAGTCATCTCTTTACTCTCCAGATCTCCCTACACCGTCCAACTTGAACCAAAAAACCAAGTATTTTTGCAATTTTACTTCTTTATAGTACTTCCTCAGAGAAGGCAATGGCACCCCACTCCAGTACTCTTGCCTGGAAAATCCCATGGACAGAGGAGCCTGGTGGGCTGCAGTCCATGGGGTCGCTAAGAGTCAGACATGACTGAGCGACTTCACATTCACTTTTCACTTTCATGCATTGGAGAAGGAAATGGCAACCCACTCCAGTGTTCTTGCCCGGAGAATCCCAGGGATGGGTGAGCCTGGTGGGCTGCCGTCTGTGGGGTCACACAGAGTGGGACACGACTGAAGCGACTTAGCAATAGCAGTAGCAGTATAGTACTTCCTTGGCCAAAAGTTACAGGGTTACTCCATAAACAACAAACTTTTAAATGCAAATCTCAAACTTTTCATTTTACTTGAATTGTTTCCAGATTTATTGACATATGATCAGCATACAATGCACACGCTTAAGGAATACAACGTACAACATGGTAATTCAATGCACATATATACTGCGAAATGATTACCACAATAGGGTTAGTTTAACACTTCCACCACCTCACATAATTGTCATTGTTTTTTGTGTGTGAAGCCATTTAAGATTTACTTTTTTCTCAACTCTCAAGTATGTGACAGTATTATTAACTATAGCCATTAAGGTGAAATCGCTCAGTCGTATCCAACTCTTTGCAACCCCGTGGACTGTAACCTACTAGGCTTCTCCGTGCATGGGATTCTCCAGGCACGAATACTGGAGTGGATTGCCATTTCCTTCTCCAGGGGATCTTCCCGACCAAGGGATCAAACCCGGGTCTCCCACATTGGAGGCAGATGCTTTAACCTCTGAGCCACCAGGGAAGCCCAACTATAGCCATTAACTATAGCATTAAATCCCAGAAATTATTCATCTTATAAGTGGAAGTGGGTAGCCTTTGAACAACATTTCCCTATTTGCTCCAGCTCCCAGTCCCTAGAGGAGAAGGCAATGGCAATCCACTCTGGTACTCTTGCCTGGAGAATCTCAGGGACGGCGGAGCCTGGTGGGCTGCCATCTATGGGGTCGCACAGAGTTGGACATGACTGAAGCAACTTAGCAGCAGCAGCAGCCAGTCCCTAGAAACCATCACTC
Source organism: Redunca redunca (assembly GCA_006410935.1). Taxonomy (NCBI): domain Eukaryota; kingdom Metazoa; phylum Chordata; class Mammalia; order Artiodactyla; family Bovidae; genus Redunca; species Redunca redunca. The sequence goes on along the minus strand of SJYQ01096301.1, from coordinate 192,293 downwards.
TACTCTCTCTTTACGACTTCTGCTCTTTTAGATTCTGCATGTAAGTGAGATCACACAATATTAATCTTTCTCTGTCTAGACCCTTCTTTTGCTGTAATATGTGTACTTCCCAAATATACTTAGCTTGTATATAAACTCTGCTCCTGCTACACTGATCTACATGTACACGTCTAAGATACGTGAGGTTGAATCTTGACTCAGAGCTTTAGCTAGTCATTGCATCCTTTTAGTTTGTCTTTCCCTTTAATGTTTTATTGAGTTTTATGCATTCTTTACATCCAGTGTGCCGCACCTTCTATTCTTTGCTGAATGAAGCTAGCCCAGGAAATCTGAAGCTCTTTTACACTGTTCTTGAAATAAGGACTGGTCCTGGGTGTTCACTGGACTGATGCTGAGGCTGAAACTCTAGTACTTTGGCCACCTCATGTGAAGAGTTGACTTATTGGAAAAGACCGTGATGCTGGGAGGGATTAGGGGCAGGAGGAGAAGGGGATCAGAGGATGAGATGGCAGGATGGCATCACTGACTAGATGTACATGAGTCTGAGTGAACTCCGGGAGTTGGTGATGGACAGGGAGGCTTGACATGCTGCGATTCATGGGGTCGCAAAAAGTTGGACACGACTGAGCAACTGAACTGAAGTGAACTGAACTGACCTTTTATTTTGCCTTCCTATACTCCCTCACGTGGCTCAATCTGTTGCTCCACCCTACCCTTACTCCCAGGCTACAATACTCAGAAAGCCGTAGACACCCCAGACACACATTTTGAGACCACAGCTGAAGGGAAGGCTTTCTAAGTTCATGAGTGGCCATTTTATATTTTTCCCTTTAATCATCTACTTTTTTCAAAGCACAGTGAAATAAGTTTCATATTCAAGCTATTCAATAAAATTCATTGTTTGAATGAATCCTCATTTCACTTGTAATCCTTTCTGTGTGCAATCTAAACTTTGAAGGCTTCTCTTCTCTACATAATTGTTCTATTTTCTATTAAATAAAAAATTAGGACTTTTTGTTTTGGTCTGACATGGTCAGAACTTGAAAATTGTCACTCTGGTTTTTCCAACAAGAAAAAGCTGCACTAACTAAAAATCAATGACTATTCTAGAAGCCAGGAAAAAACTGAGTTTTCAGGACAAACCCCCCTAAAATCTGAAGAAATGGGGGAATCCATAGTCACAATAATAATCTGCTACTAATGGAAGCCTCTGAAGTTATAAAGTCTTACAAATACTCAAATTGTAATTGTGACAAATTGCTAGAGGCTGAGTATGGATTTGTATAAGAGGGAGAAACTAGAAGGGGCTTTGGTCTTAGAGGGGCCCATGCTTTTATGGGCTTTATCCACAGGAAATCTACCAGGTCCTCACTGTTAAAATCTGAGCAAAAGCCCTTGTTTGCTCTGGCAGTGGGGAGTGGAAGACCCTTGTGAAAGACACCCAGAGACACCCAGAGCCCTGACCGTAACTGGGAAGGTCTTGATTCAAGGAGAATGGGCTACCATAGCCTTGTCCCAGAGTCTGAGAAGAAAGGCATTCCTCTCACTCAACCTCCCTGTAGTTTCCCTGTCTCACAAAAGTCAGGGCAGAGAAATTAAGATTTGTTTCATTTCCTGCCTTCCAAATCTCATGCAAAATGTTCCTTTCAGCCCTAGCTAACTGAGAACTTGAGCTTCCCTTGTGGCTCAGCTGGTAAAGAATCCTCCTGCAATATGGGAGACCTGGGTTTGATTCCCTGGGTGGGGAAGATCCCCTGGAGAAGGGAAAGGCTACCCACTCTGGTATTCCTGCCTGGAGAATTCCATGGACTGTATAGTCCATGGGGTCACAAAGAGTCAGACATGACTGAGTGACTTCCACTTTCACTTTTCAACCTTGAACTATATAGGAAGGGGATTTCTTGAAAACTCTTCTCAGTTTAGCTAAATTTTCAAAATACAAGATGACACAAGACGTTTTTGTTGCTGTTCGGTCGCTGAGTCGTGTCCGACTCTTTGCAACCCCATGGACTACAGCATACCTGGGCTGCCTGTTTCTCACTGTCTCCTAGTTTGCCCAAGTTCATGTCCATTGGATCATTGATGCCATCCAACCATCTCATCCTCTGTCGCTCTCCTCTCCTTTTGCCTTCAATGTATGGTTCATCAAAAAGTCAGTGCTAACAAGTTGAATTATGTCTCCTGAAAGGAAGTGGTGAAGTGTAAGCTGGTAGCTGTAAATGGGAGCTTGTTTAGAAAGAGGGTCTTCACAGATGTAACCTAGTTATGATGAGATTATGCTGGGTTAGGATGGACTTTGGATCCAATTGTTGATGTCCTTATTAGAAGACAGAGATTTAGAAGCACACATGCATGCATGGACACATAAGGAGAGAGGAATGCCACTGATGACTGAGGCAAAGACTGGGATGACAGAGCAACAAGACAAGAAATGCTAAGACTTACCAAGAACCACCAGAAGCTAGGAAGAGCCAAATAATAATTTTTCCTCAGAGCATTTATAGGGAGCATAACCCTATAAATATCTTGATTTTAGACTTCTAGCTTTTAGAACTGTGATAACATAAATTTCTCTTATTTTAAGTGAAACAGGAAACAATTACCCAAAGAAATGTGTGGTACCATTTCACAGAAGTCCTAGGAAACTAACAGAATAGTATTATTTACATTGTGACACGTCTATGGAGTTTGTCTTTACAAATTAGAGGGATTGAAATGTAGTAACACAGAAAATGGAAACAAAGAAGATGAATATATTTTCACTTTTTTTTTTCTAGATAAGCAGTCTAATTTTTGGATTTGTTTCAATCATTCATGGTTATTTAATGCTTGATACCCTTGTTTGTCAAAAGCCAAAGAGAAGAAGAGACAGCAAATGTGATATTTAAAGCAGATGGAAATTGTGTATAAGAAAACATGAAGAAGATATTGTCTGGTAAGGACAAAGATCTCAGGAAATCAGAAACAGTCTATCTATTGCAAAGGACCTTATATTTTAACTGTAGGAGTACAAGTAATTGGTATGGAAGGAAAATAAAAATTAAAATGTTTTCAAAGAAAAAAGAAAACATTTCATGCATCCTTGGTATTCCTCCTTCATAAGAAAGCTATGAGTTAGTAGTACTGCTTTTCGACAAAGATGGATTTTCAAGGATAATGACACTTGGGTGTTGTGGTTTACCACACCCACAATGAAGGAGTATAAAAGTCCAGGTGCAGCTGGTGGTATTCATTCTCAGGAGAGTCACCTTCAACATCCAACCAAGTCCTCAAGCCTTGACACAATGAGCTACTACTACGGCAACTACTACAGAGGCCTTGGCTATGGGGGCCTTGGCTACGGCCTCGGTGGTTTCGGAGGACTGGGCTATGGCTACAGCTCCAGTTACGGCCTTGGAGGCTATGGAGGATATGGCTGTAGCTACTTTCGTCCCTCTTTCTATGGAAGATACTTGTCCTCTGGATTTTACTGAAGTCACTGTCCTTCTATAGCAGTCCATTTCCCTGATCCAGAACTCATCCCCTAGACTGCTTATCTTCACTCTTGCTATGCTACTGACATGAAGCATCTTTCTTTATCCCTTCTGTGATTCTTCTGGGGGTATTTTCCAACAAAATTTATGAACATTCAGAACTTTGTTTCATTATTGTTGTCAATGTAAATGCACTTGTTATATATAAGCTTGGTCCGTTTGATTAATATACTGGGTTGGGATATTTTCTCCATACAGTTGTTTACACTCCCTTGGTTGTGGTGGTTGTTTAGTTGCTAAGTTGTGTCTGACTCTTGTGACCTCATGGACACACCAGGCTCCTCTGTTCATGAGATTCCCTGGACAAGAAAGCTGGAGTGAGTTTCCATCGCCTTTTGCAGGGGATCTTTTGTCCCAGGGGTTGAACACATGTCTCTTGCCTTGCAGATGAATTCTTTACCACCGAGCCACCAGGGAAGCTCCATTTAGTTCCTTAGAAATGATCTTATTAACTTTTAGCCAGTAACTTCTATGTTAAAGTGAAAGTTGCTCAGTCATGTCTGACTCTTTCCAACCCAATCGATCATACAGTCCATGGAATTTTCCAGGCCAGAATACTGGAGTGGGCAGCCCTTCCCTTCTCCAGGGGATCTTCCCAACCCAGGGATTGAACCCAGGTCTCTTGCATTGCAGGCAGATTCTTTACCAGCTGAGCCACAAGAGAAGCCCAGTAATTTCTATACCTCATGTGATAACTTGCTCAGACATTATTCCCTTTTTGATTTGACATTCTACAGAAGCAAAATATTTAAATACAACCTAGTTCTTAAGAATAGCACTTTCTTTACAAAGTTACTAGTTTAATATACTAAATACTTTATCCTCAGTATATCAGGAAAATAATATTTTTGAGCATATATACACTTTAAAAGCTGCTACTTTTATGAGCTTTGTAAGGAAGCTTTTTGCTCAGAGTTTGTTCAATATGCCAACCACCAGGTACCACCTAGGAACACAATGACAGTGGTACACATTGTTTAAGTCTTCTCCCCATCTCATTCCTTGTACCCAAATATATACACACTGTCCAATCCAGAAGTTTCAACTGGAGTGTATACACTACTATGTGTAAAATAAGTAGGTAGTAGGGAGTTGCTGTGTAACACAGGGAGCTCAGGATGTGCTCGGTGATGTCCTGGGAGGGATGTTCATGTGGGAAGAGATATATGTGTACTTATGGCTGATTCATGTTGTGTGGCAGAAACCAGTACAACACTGTAAAGAAAGCACCCTCCAATTGTAAATAAATTAACAAACAACAACAACAAAAAAACCCAGAGTCTGGGGTTTTCTTTGTCTATGTTCAGACTTTATTTTAACACTTTAATATGCAACTAAATTTTCAAGTTTTACACTACATTTTTTATAAATTAAAAATAATTGAGGCTTGAGTGAATGTTTCTATAATTTGTGTAACTCAGGTTGAGTAGTGGAATTTTCTCCTCATTTAAATCTTGAGCAGAATTTTACTGTAGCTGTTTGTGTATGTGTATGTGTGGGGGGCTTCCTCCAAACCTAAGACTGAGTTATTAACTTTTATCTTGTATTCTCATAATTAAAGTCTTGAGATCCCTACTCTTTAAATTTTAAACATGATATGATTCCCAGTATAACTCATTTAATTAGATAAGTTGCACGTTTTCTCAGATCTCCAGTGAGTCGTATTTGTGTACTTCAGTAACGTGCATAAACTAATAGTTGTACTGACTCTTTATGATTTAGTGACTGGAGGAATGATTTGGAGGATGAGTTTCATTGATTCAAGCTAAGAATAGGAATCTTCAATTCCATCACTAGCTGTCACTTACAAAGCATTAAATTCAACCTAACAGGAAGTTTTAATTAATGGAGCTTAAATTCCAGGAAATAAATAATAATTTAAAAATCACACACCCAATACTTTGTTTTAAAGAGAACATTTTTGTATCTATCAGGCATATGTTGAAATATTTATGGATCCCCAAAGCAAGGCAACTCAAAATGATGCATCAATGAACAAAGCATGTGAGGCTCAGTTTGAAATACAATTGACCTTGACTTGATAATTCATTAAAGTAAATGAATGATTGGTGGGAATTGTCTGTATTGTATTACTATACTTATGTATTTAAATTTTTGTCCATCACCATAATTTCAGAAGGCTTAGTGCCAAAGAATTGATGCATTCAAATTGTGGTGAGGGAGAGGACTCTCGAGAGTCCCTTAGATAGCAAGGAGATTAAATCAGTCTATCCTAAAGGAAATCGACCTTGAATATTCATTGGAAGGACTGATGCTAAAGTTTCAATACTTTGGCCACCTGATGCAAAGAGCCAGTTCATTGGAAAAGACCCTGATATGGCAAAGATTGAGGGCAGGAGGAGAAAGGGGTGACAGAGGATGAGATGGTTGGATAGCATCACTGACTCAATGGACGTAAATATGAGCAAATTCTGGGTACAGGGAAAGACGGAGAAGCCTGACGTGCTGTAGTCCATGGGGTCACAAAGAATCAGACACAACTTAGCAACTGAACAACAATAACAAATAACTTCAGAAACAAATTTTATGAGAAGACTAAATGGTATTTAAACAAATAAATTAGAGAAAAGTAGAGTTGAAGAAGAAAACAGCATGTGTATTGTCATGGAGAAAGAGATGAAAAGTATTTCCCACAGGATAAAGAAGGAATTGGAGCTTTAGGGTTTTTGTTGGGTTATTTAAGTGAATAACATATATGAACATCTTTAAATAATTAAAATAATTTTATTTCATATTGCCACAAATTTTAAAAATTACTGTCAGAAAAAAATGTTTAAAAGAAAGCATTTGGAATCCATGTAAAGTATTGTGATCTTGGAACAATTTCAAAGAAGTCCCAACTCAAACACTGTCCCATATATAGGTTTTGCATTGAAAGGAAAGAAGTTTGAGGAACTATATTTCAGGATGTCATGCACACATCATATGAGGGATGATTAAAAAAAGAGGACTGCAAATTGAGTTCAAGTTTCCAGGACTGGAGACCTGAATACAGTTGCTGCCCATCATCTTATGAACAGAGACGTAGATACACATATGAATAAAAGAAAAGAAGCTTTGATCTCAGAATATTTGTGTCTACACAGTCACTTTGCGTGCCAAATGAAAATATCTTGTTGACATATGGAATGACTGATGTTTTCATCTAATTATACTTTTATATAATTTTACTTATAAATTATTTATAATTTCAAAGAAACACCTCAAAATATACTTTGTGCACAGCCAATAATTCCATCTCAAATTCAGAGTAAAGGAGTCAAAGTGACTTTCCAAATTTGGTTTTAGCAACAAAATATTTATTTCTTCAGAGTTTTCCTTTTATTATTACCATTAGTTTACTTTGCTGTGTTCTCATTCTTGGATAGTATTTACAAAATATATTTCCCCTCCAGTTGGTTGTTGATTGACTAAAATTCCAAGGAAATGGATTTCATCTTAATTATTTAAACCACGTATTTTAGATAAAGATATTGAGAAATCTTAGAACCTGATACAAAAATAAAGCAAGAATTATTTGTTTAATTTTTGATAAGGTTAACTTAAAAGGGGCAGCACATTATATTTAAATAAGGAATGGTAATAATTGTGGCTTGTAAGTTTCATATTTGTCTCTGAAGTGAAGTTGCTCAGTTGTGTCTGCCTCTTTGCAGCCCCATGGACTGTAGCCCACCAGGCTCCTCGGTCCATGGGACTTTCCAGGCAAGACTATTGGAGTGGGTTGCCACTTCCTTCTCCAGGGGATCTTTACGACCCAGGGATTGAACCTGGGTTTCCCTCATTGAGACACACTTTAATGTCTGAGCACCAAGGAAGCCCTTTGTCTCTAAATATCTGCATTAATATAACTGGTTTTTAAGAATATATCTTATCTTCATCCTTTCTAGTCCCTTTTGCTTGTTTCATACTATGATAGGATATTGTGAAAGCTTCTCAAGTAGTCCTTTTGCTTTCAAGAATTCATCATACCATCTACATTTCAGAGAAATTATATATTCCTAAAACATCACGCTCTGAGCCCATTCAGTTCAGTTCAGTCACTCAGTCGTGTCCAACTCTTTGAGACTCCATGAATCTCAGTATGCCAGGCCTCCCTGTCTAGCACCAAATCCCGGAGTTCACTCAAACTCATGTCCATCGAGTCGGTGATGTCATTCAGCCATCTCATCCTCTGTCATCCCCTTCTCCTCCTGCCCCCAATCCATTCCAGCATCAGAGTCTTTTCCAATGAGTCAACTCTTCGCATGAGGTGACCAAAGTTTTGCAGTTTCAGCTTTAGCATCATTCCTTCCAATGAACACCCAGGACTGATCTCCTTTAGAATGGACTGGTTGGATCTCCTTGCAATTCAAGGGACTCTCAAGAGTCTTCTCCAACACCACACTTCAAAAGTATCAATTCTTTGGCACTCAGCCTTCTTCACAGTCCAATTCTCACATCTATACATGACCACAGGGAAAACCATAGCCTTGACTAGATGGATCTTTGTTGGCAAAGTAATGTCTCTGCTTTTGAATATGTTGTCTAGGTTGGTCATAACTTTCCTTCCAAGCAGCAAGCGTCTTTTAATTTCATGGCTGCAATCACCATTTGCAGTCATTTTGCAACCCCCCAAAATAAAGTCTGACACTGTTTCCACTGTTTCCCCATCTATTTGCCATGAAGTGATGGGACCGGATGCCATGATCTTCGTTTTCTGAATGTTGACCTTTAAGCGAACTTTTTCACTCTCCTCTTTCACTTTCAACAAGAGGCTTTTTAGTTCCTCTTCACTTTCTGCCATAAGGGTGGTGTCATCTGCATATCTGAGGCTATTGATATTTCTCCCATCAATCTTGATTCCAGCTTGTGCTTCTTCAAGCCCGGCATTTCTCATGATGTCCAAAATCACTTCAGATGGTGATTGCGGCCATGAAATTAAAAGACGCTTACTCCTTGGTAGAAAAGTTATTACCAACCTAGACAGCATATTCAAACGCAGAGACATTACTCTGCCAACTAGTCTAGTCTAGTCAAGGCTATGGTTTTTCCAGTAGTCATGTATGGATGTGAGAGTTGGACTGTGAAGAAGGCTGAGCACTGAAGAATTGATGCTTTTGAAGTGTGGTGTTGGAGAAGACTCCCGAGAGTCCCTTGGACTGCAAGGAGATCCAACCAGTCTATTCTGAAGGAGATCAACCCTGGGATTTCTTTGGAAGGAATGATGCTAAAGCTGAAACTCCAGTACTTTGGCCACCTCATGTGAAGAGCTGACTCATTGGAAAAGACCCTGATGCTGGGAGGGATTGGGGGCAGGAGGAGAAGGGGACGACAGAGGATGAGATGGCTGGGTGGCATCACTGACTCGATGGATGTGAGTCTGGGTGAGCTCTGGGAGTTGGTGATGGACAGGGAGGCCTGGCGTGCTGTGATTCATGGGGTCGCAAAGAGTCGGATACGACTAAGCGACTGAACTGAACTGAACTGAACTCTGCATATAAGTTAAATAAGCAGGGTGACAATATACAGCCTTGACGTATTCCCTTTCCTATTTGGAACCAGTCTGTTATTCCATGATCAGTTCTAACTGTTGCTTCCTGACCTTCATATAGGTTTCTCAAGAGGCAGGTCATGTGGTCTGATATTCCCATCTCTTTCAGAATTTTAGCCCTGAACAAAACTATAGAATATAATGTATGGTCTTCCCTGAAGGTAACTTAATAAGCTTCCCAGCCATCAATTATTTTTTATTTAGACTCTACTCTCCAACCACAATGTTTTGCTCACTGAGGACACACTTTGCTTTTGCTTACCAGTGTATCTGATCAGAAGCTAAGACCATTTTCCTTTTTGGAAACTCTTTCTCTCTTCTCACTTTGTAGAATTCTTGCACACATCCTCTTAGATGTAACTCATTTTACATTTCTACAGAATTCTTACTTGCATGACATTGCAGCCACCTTAATAGTTAATTCCTTTAAATAACCTTGAAATCAGTGTAACTATCCATCATTTTATTACTCCATATACCTCTTTATGGTATTTATAAGGAAAAGACACATATGTCTTCATTCACTTTATCAAAGAACACACACACATATGTACAACCTGGTTTTTCCCTGGTGGTGCTAGTGGTAAAGAATCTGTCAATGCAGGAGATACAAGGATGCAGGTCTGATCCCTGGGTCGGGAAGATCCCACAGAGGAGGGATTGGCAATCCACTCCGTATCCTTGCCAGGAAAACTCCATGGAGAGAGGAGCCTGACATACTACAGTGCATGGGGCCACAAAGAGTTGGACATGAGTGTGGGACTGAACACACACACATACAACATATAGCGACAAGCACATACATGATTTCAAGTACAATTAAGTTGTGAGATTTAAAGTTTATCGAGTTGTCATTTATATATTTAATTTAATATCTGTCACCTCCCTGCCAAATGCTTATTATTGTTTCTTTCTCATTTTTGTCACTGTTTAGTCATTTGTTTAGTTGCTCAGTCATGTCTGACTCTTTGGGACCCCATGCACTGAAGGTCCCCAGGTTCCACTATCATTTGAATTTCCCAGGCAAGAATACTGGACTGGGTTGCCAGTTCCTTCTCCAGGGGAATCTTCCTGACCCAGGGATAGAACCCATATCTGCTGCATTGCAGATGGATTCTTCACCATTAAGCTACCTGGGAGGCCCTTCTTTCTCATAATAAAATCAAATATGATTTTACTGAATATATTTAGTTGTGATTCTTTTTTCAATTTGAAAAGCAAAGTATGCCTTTGTATAAATACTTCTCTATTTATGGAAAGATCATACAATATGAATTGGCATTTTATGAAAAAAATTTAAGAATCAATAAATATCTATTTTTTTCCTTTTATGAGGTATTGTGTTTCAGGTGTCAGGTCATGCCCAAAAAGTGTTTATAAAGCAGTTCCAGTCACCAGTCGAAAAATGGAAATTTATAAGAGACAGTGTCAAGGTAAAAGGATAGATTTGTGTTTGTAGGTGTTTGTGAACTAGAAGTGTTGAGGGAAGCCATGAGGAAAGGGAGTTACTTTAGAATGAGAAAGGATGTATGATAAAAAGTTTAGTATGGGGGGATATATGTATACACGTGGCTGGCTCACTTTGCTGAACTGCAGAAACTAACACAACATCATAAAGCAACTATAATAAAAAAAGAAAAACAAGCTTAAAGTGAGAAAGGCAATTGAAGTGTCAAGAGACAAACTGAGAGGGCTCATCTAGGTAGACTGGAGGTTTATTGTCAGTTGTAGTGGCAAGAAATTCGAGAAAGTAGGCTTAAATTATAACATGACTTGAAAATTATCTTTTTAGGTATGAAAGTGCTTAAGTGGTGCTAATGGTAAAGAACACATCTGCCAATGCTGGAGATGTAAGAGATGTGGGTTCAATCCCTGGGGTGGGAAGATCCTCTGGAGGAGGACTTGGAAACCCACTCCAGTATTCTTGACTGGAAAGCCTCATGGATGGAGGAGCCTAGCAGGCTACAGCCCATAGGGTTGCAAAGTCAGACACGACTAAAGCAACTTAGCATAGAACAAAAGGTTATCATACAAGTATGCAACAACAAAGGAAAGTCACATACTTGTACATATCTCCTTTCTAAAAATAGGTGTTCTTAATCATTTATGAATTATTGAATACTTTTACCCATTTTTTTTATCATAAATAATAAAGAAAATCATTGAAGAGAACATGTCTGAAATGAAATGGAGATACCATTGACCAAGATCAAAAGTTGCCTAAAATCAGGGACCCTGATCATTATGATGTAAAGTATAGAAATATGTAAAAACATAAGCTTTGAAAACATGAAAATAATGATTAACCCACAGCTTGTTTCTGAAGAATGAGCATTCAATTCAAAGGAAAAACATATTTGTGCATCTCTGGAATTATCCTTCATAAAGAAAGGTATGGCTTAATAGTTTTGTTTTTCACCGAACACAGGTTTTCAAAGAGAATAACACTTGTGTGTTGTGGTTTTCCACACCCACATAGAGGGAGTATAAAAGTCCAGGTGTAACTGGTGATATTCATTCTCAGCAAAGTCACCTTCAGTATCCAGACAAATCCTCAAGTGCTGACACAATGAGCTACTACTACGGCAACTACTACGGTGGCCTTGGCTACGGCCTTGGTGGTTTCAGAGGCCTGGGCTCCGGCTCCGGCTCCAGTTATGGCCTTGGAGGCTATGGAGGTTATGGCTGTGGCTACTTCCATCCCTCTTTCTACGGGAGATAGTCGTCCTTTGGATTCTTATAAAAATCTTTTCCAGTTACTCACCCACTATTTTCTTAATACTTTTAAAATTGATTAGTTCTATTGCTTGCTTCAAAATTAGCACTGAAAGTTTTGAGAAGCCATTGAAGAAGCTATTGCAACACAGACTGACACCTTGAATCAATGGAGACGTATGAATCTGGACCAGAGTTTGATCACTCAAATCAGACATTCCGGGAACATTCCTGACATACAGCTTCTTTCCTAATTTATCCTGTGATAATTTTGGTATAGTTTCTAATAAACATTTTTCTTAAGCATAAAAACTTGAGTGTATTTCTTTTTATTCATTTTGGCATATTGAGTTTCAAGTGTTGTAGTGTCTTAATAATGTTTTTATATCAATTTTTTCTCCAAATGGAATTATTTCCTTCCTACCATGTTCTTTAATTCATTACATTCACTAATGTTTTAAGATTATAATTCCTTCCACAGGATTATAAAGGCTCCTGTGATACAGGTTTTGCTTGGCACATGTTTCCATTTGATTCAAAATCCTAGAGCCAAATTGTTTTAGACATTGTGAATTCCAATGGATATACTTTTTCTCTATGAAATTCAAAGAAAATGAATGTGACATTGCCCAGTCGTGTTTGACTCTTTGCGACCCCATGGACTGTAGCCTACCAGTCTCCTCCATCCATGGGATTTTCCCAGCAAGAGTACTGGAGTGGGCTGCCATTTCCTTCTCCAGGGGATTGTCCCAAACCAGGGGTCAAACCCGGGTCTCCTGCATTGCAGACAGACTCTTTCCATCTGAGCCACCAGGAAATTCAAAGAATCATGTTTTATTTTCAATACCATTACTAAGAATCTTCAGTGTTATAAGGTATGGGATCACCTTCTTGGTGACATCAGATTTTGTTGAATTACTAAACGGTGTGAAAAACAGGCAAATAGGAACAATTGCTCTGTCTTCAAGGAACTTTGATGCAGTGTGTTTTCTTAGAGGTCAAAGGCATTATGGTATATTGGTATATTATGGTATAGCACACAATATGGTATATTATGGTATAGCACACACCACTGCTGTTATGTCAGAATAATTCTTAAGGTTTTTCAGATGTTCAATTAATGCTGTGTGTGCTGTGTGCTTAGTCACTCATCCGTGTCCAACTCTATGGGACCCCACAGACTATAACCTACCAGGCTCCTCTGTCCATGAGGATTTTCTAGGCAAGATTACTGGAGTTGGTTGCCACACCCTCCTCCAGAGGATCTTTCCAACCCAGGGATTGAACCCAGGTCTCCGGCATTGCAGGTGGATTCTTTACTATCTGAGTCACCAAGGAAGCTGATGAATACTGGACTGGGTAGCCTATTCATTCTTTGGGCTATCTTCCTGACCCAAGAATCAAACCAGGGTCTCCTGCATTGCAGGAGTATTCTTTCCCAGCTGAGTTACCAGGGAAGCTCACTCAATTAATTCTACTTTCTCCTCTTATAAAATTTGACAGGAATTACTTCCCAGATCTTGTTCTCAGTCTTTTGGTTTCAATCATGAGAGGGGCTATGATCCTCTGCTTCATGTTTGACTTCAGTTCTCTCTTCTTATCCTTCCATCTCAGTCAGTATTGCTCCAGACCTACCATTCACTCAATTTGTGAGCCTCTTTTGTTTTCATATATTATAATCTATTCTCACAAGTAATTCAGCAGTGATTTCAAGAAAGAAACTTAATGTGTCAGTAAAGATTCTTTTTGATAACTTAGAGAAGTTATGCATGATTACAGGAATGATCCTCACTGATTCCATGGAGAATTGAAGTTTTTTAACCAATTCAGTAGCAAGCATTTATGTAGCATTGCAGTAGAATCTAAAATGGGATCCTGCCAATGAAAGCTTGTTTTACCAGTAAGTAAGAAGAAAGATAAAAATGCAACTATAATTGCTTCCATTATTTTATTATATCCTTATGTTCTGTATGTTTCCATGTTATACACAGACACACACACACACATATACACCTTTAGCTAAAATGCAATGATATCTGGATTTTTTTCAAAATTATAAAATCAAAGCATTAGAATATGTATAAATAAAAGATAATTGGCAATGAATTGATTACAGTTATTGATGAATTACTTTCATCTATGAGTTCATTATATTATCCAAGTCCGCACTTTTCCATGCAAAAGTACAGAAACACTTTGCCACAATTAAAAGTTCTATCATGGGAAGAAAATTCATGACTTAGAGAACTTGGATACATAAATCACGTCAAGCTAAATAATCAGAGGAGAAAACAGTTTACCTGACAAAAAGGTTAAGACTATCTCATGCTAGTTGATCTAACGCATAATAAATGCCACAGTAGACTATGCATTCTGAACATGTAAATAAATACATTAAATTAAAATTTTCTTAAATTTAAAATTAAAGAAAAACTAAAGCTCAATAATTGATATTGGATAATTACATGGAATACAGCATATGGAAAGTTTTAACTTGATAAGTAAGTGTTCCCTAATTAGGTACATTTGAAGATTTCTAGGGATATAGCTTTGTGATTGAAATACAA
>SJYQ01096301.1:127349-161614 GCA_006410935.1 Redunca redunca | reverse complement strand
ATGCAGTTCAAAATATATAAATAATACATCCCTTCTTTCAAATATGACCTTTTGTGATAAGAACAGTGATAAGCACCAAGCTTCTATGAAAGAAAACTATTTTTAAATTAATTTCTTCATTATATATTATTTTCTCTATTTCCTGTTATTTCACTTGATATCATTATGAAAATAGTAATTTTATAAAATTACTAAAAGTATCACAAACTAGTTAAAATATGTGTAGTATGAAAATACATTAGGTCAAGTTTTTGTTACTGTTCTTCACTGGCATGCAATGATATTCTTCTTTAATATCATTCTCATAATCATGACATTAAAGACCTTTGCAGCTGGTAAATGGAAGGTAAACCTCTAGTTATAACAAATTTATTATTCTGTGGCTTTATCTGATGGGAATGAACAAAAGAGTTTGCCTTTTTTAAGTGGAATTTCCATCAATTAACACAAACAAAAAAGCTAGCATTTGATTGTTGGTGTTTCATATGATTGAATAAATACACCATGCAATATAAATATATTGCCATTTCAAATTTGAATTTCATATTCAGGTGATGGTATAAGCGAAGTTTGTTGTTATTTTAGTTGGTGAAATCTAACAATACAAGGACAACAATGTAAGTAGGTCCTGGACCTAGCATTACTGTTGTATAATATTGCTCCCTATAGAACAAGTAGAGAAACTGTAAATGGTTAAATGATTTGCCTAGAGATGCTACACTGGACACTGAAAGATAGGACACTTGAAAGATGAACTCCCCAGGTCAGTAGGTGCCCAATATGCTCCTCCTGGAGAAAAGTGGAGAAAAACTCCAGAAAGAATGAAAAGATGAAGCCAAAAACAACACCCAGTTGCAGATGTGACTGGTGATGGAAGTAAAGACTGATGCTGTAAAGAGCAATATTGCATAAGAACCTGGAATGTTAGGTCCATGAATCAAGGCAAATTAGAGGTGGTCAAACAGGAGATGGCAAGAGTGAACATTGACATTTTAGGAATCAGTGAACTAAAATGGACTGGAATGGGTGAATTTAACTCAGATGACCCCTATATCTACTACCGTGGGCAAGAATCCCTTAGAAGAAATGGAGTAGCCATCATAGTCAACAAGAGTCCAAAATGCAGTACTTGAATGCAATCTCAAAAACAACAGAAGGATCTCTGTTCTTTTCCAAGGCAAACTGTTCAATATCATGATAATCCAAGTCTATGCCCCAGCCAGTAATGCTGAAGAAACTGAATGGTTCTATGAGACCTACAAGACCTGCTAGAACTAGGGAAAACCAATACAATATTGTAAAGTAATTAACCTCCAATTAAATACACTTGTTAAAAACAAAAAAAAGAAAGAAAGATGTCCTTTTCATTATAGGGGACTGGAAGGCAAAAGTAGGAAATCAAGAGATACCTGGAGTAACAGGCATTTTTGGCCTTGCAGTACAAAATGAAGCAGGGCAAAAGCTAACAGAGTTTTGCCACGCGAACACACTGGTCATAGCAAACCCCTGCTTCCAACAACACAAGAGAAGACTCTACACATGGACATCACCAGATAGTCAATACCAAAATCAGATTGATTATACTATTTACAGCCAAAGAAGGAGAAGATCTATACAGTCAGCAAAAACAAGACTGGGAGCTGACTGTTGCTCAGATCATGAACTCCTCATTGTCAAATTCAGACTTAAATTGAAGAAAGTAGGGAAAACCACTGGACCATCCAGGTATGGCCTAAATCATATGCTTTGCAATTATACAGTGGACGTGACAAATAGATTCAAGGGATTAGATCTGATAGAGTGCCTGAAGAACTATGGACGGAGGTTCATGACATTATGCAGGAGGCAGAAGAAAGAGGCATTCCCAAGAAAAAGAAATGCAAAAATGCAAAAGAGTTGTCTGAGGAGGCCTTACAAATAGCTGAGAAAAGAAGAGAAGTGAAAGGCAAAGGAGAAAAGGAAAGATATACCCATTTGAATGAAGAGTTCCAAAGAATAGCAAGGAGAGATGAGAAAGTCTTCCTCGGAGATAAATGCAAAGAAATAGAGGAAAACAGTAGAATGGGAAAGACTAGAGATCTCTTCCAGAAAATTAGAGATACCAAAGGAACATTTCATGCAAAGATGGTCTCAATAAAGGACAGAAATTGTATAGACCTAACAGAAGCAGAAGATATTTAGAGGTGGCAAGAATTTACAGAACTATACAAAACAGATCTTCTTGACCCAGATAACCATGACGGTGTGATCACTCACCTAGAGCCAGACATCCTGGGATGCAAAGTCAAGTGGGCCTTAGGAAGCATCATTATGAACAAAGCTAGTGGAGGTGATGGAATTCCAGTTGAGCTATTTCAAATCCTGAAAGATGATGCTGTGAAAGTGCTGCCCTCAATATGCCAGCAAATTTGGAAAACTCATCAGTGGCCACAGGACTAGAAAAGGTCAGTTATCATTCCAATTCCAAAGAAAGATGCTATCAAAGAATACTCAAACTACCACACAATTGCACTCATCTCATATGCTATAAAGTAATGTTCAAAATTCCAGAAGCCAGGTTTCAACAGCACGTGAATCATGAACTTCCAGATGTTCAAACTGGACTTAGAAAAGGCAGAGGAACGAGAGGTCAAATTGCCAACATCTGCTGGATCATCGAATAAGCAAGAGAGTTCCAGAAAAAACATTTACTTCCACTTTTTTGACTGTATGCACCACAACAAAGTGGAAAATTCTGAAAGAGATGGGAACACCAGACCACCTGACCTGCCTCTTGGAAATCTGTATGTAGGTCAGGAAGCAACAGTTAGAACTGGACATGGAATAACAGACTGGTTCCAAATAGGAAAAGGGGTACATCAAGGTTATATATTGTCACCCTGATTATTTAACTTATATGCAGAGTACATCATGGGAAACCTTGGACTGGATGAAGCACAACCTGGAATCAAGATTGCCGGGAGAAATATCAATAACCTCAGATATGCAGATGATACCACCCTGCAGAAAGTGAAGAACTAAAGAACCTCTTGATGAAAGTGAAAGAGGAGAGTGAAAAAGTTGGCTTAAACTCAACATTCAGAAAACGAAGATCATGGCATCTGGTCACATCACTTCATGGCAAAGAGATGGGCAAACAATGGAAACAGTGAGAGAATTTATTTTGAAGGGCTTCAAAGTCACTGAAGATGGTGACTGCAGCCATGAAATTAAAAGACACTTGCTCCTTGGAAGAAAAGCTATGACCAACCTAGACAGCATATTAAAAAGCAGAGACATTACTTTGACAAGAAAAGTTTGTATAGTTAAAGCTATGGTTTGTCCAGTAGTCATGTATGGATGTGAGAGTTGGACTATTAAGAAAGCTGAGCACTGAAAAATTGATGCTTTTGAACTGTGATGCTGAAGACTCTTGAGAGTCCCTTAGCCTGCAAGGAGACCCAACCAGTCCATCCTAAAGGAAATCAGTCCAGAATATTCATCGGAAGGACTGATGTTGAACCTGAAACTCCAATAATTTGGCCACCTGATGTGAAGAACTGACTCATTTGAAAAACCTTGATGCTGGGAATGATTGAAGGCAGGAAGAGAAGGGGACGGCAGAGCATGAAATGGTTGGATTGCATCCCCTGGACTCAATGGACATGTGTTTGAATAGGTTCTAGGAGTTGGAGATGTACAGGGAGGCCTGGCATGCTGCAGTCTACAGGGCCACAAAGAGTCAGACATGAATGAATGACTGAACTGAACTGAACTCAGAGATGTTTTCTCCTTGGAAGGAAAGCTTGTTAAAAATCAGAAACTTCACTTTGCCTACAGAGGTCCGTATAGTCAAAGGTATGATTTTTTTTCAGTAGTCATGTATGGATGTGAGAGTTGAAACATAAAGAAGGCTGAGAGCTGCTCTGTCATCCCCTTCTCTTCTGCCTTCAATCTTTCCAAGCATCAAAGCTTGATGCTTTTGAACTGTGGTGTTAGAGAAGACTATTGAGATTCCCTTGTACTGCAAAGAGATTGAACCAGTCAATCTTAAAAGAAATCAACCCTGAATATTCACTGGAAGGACTGATGCTGAAGCTTCAATACTTTGGCCACGTGATGTGAAAAACCAACTCCTTAGAAAAGACCCTGATTCTGGGAAAGATTGAAGGCAGGAGGAGGATGGGACAACAGAGGATGAGATGGTTAGATCACAACACCGACTCAATGAACATGAGTTTGAGCAAGCTCCAGGAGATGGTGAGGGGAGCCTGGTATGGTGCAGTCCATGGGGTCACAAAGATTAGGATATGACTGAGTGATTGAACAGCAACCTGTTTCAAGCATAAATGTCAAAACCAAGATCATTAGTTCACCTGAATCCTGAGGTTCTACTCCATTATGCTGATTCCTTTTCATTATATATTTAAAAATTTGAACATCATCTGGAAAGTTCTCATCATATTTTCACGAACAGCTATGGTTTTATAGCTAAATTTACGTGAATTATTTCCCTCTGTTAGATTAACTACCTTTATTTTGTTTTCTTTTTCATTTTTGTTGTTACTGTTTTATTATGTTGTATATAATCTCCTGCTTCTCAGTTTATAATTTAGTTTTACTTTGAGGCAAATGAAGAATGAATAATGTTAAAGGTCAGTTCTCAAGATCATGACTTTTTATTTGATTTGAATTTCTTTGAATTGCATCAAGGTTAGAAAAACAAAACAGCCAGTTCTGGTCACTTGTTGTGCTTTCATAAAAGAGATTATGCTAGATAAAGTTTGGTTATTCCATTAAAGGGACTTTGACCCATACAACTAAATTTCATTTGAAACTACTGGATTCACACACAGGTCAGTATCTTCAAGCCTAAGGAATGTGTTGGAAAGTTGCAAAAAAAAAAAGCCGTTAAAAATTGTGGTGGGTGGTAAGTCACTTCAGTCATGTCCAACTCTTTGTGACCCTATGGACTGTAACCACCAGGCTTCTCTGTCCATGGGATTCTCCAGGCAAGAATACTGAAGTGGGTTGTCATTTCTTTCCCCAGAGGATCTTCCTGACCCAGGGATTGAACACACATCTTACTTCTCATGCATTGTCAGGTGGGTTCTTCACCACTAGCACCACCTGGGAAGCCCTGCATGTGTCGTACTCCTAGTATAATAAAATATTTTGTAAACTACATTTTCATATGTTACTGACCTGTGTCTGAATTTTAAGGAAAAATTTTTGAATGCATAACAAAATTTTCTATTATATATAGGTAAAGACTATTACTCCTTGGAAGAAAAGTTATGACCAACCTAGATAGTATATTGAGAAGCAGAAACATTACTTTGCCAACAAAGGTCCATCTAGTCAAGGCTATGGTTTTTCCAGTGGTCATGTATGGATGTGAGAGTTGGACTGTGAAGAAAGCTGAGCACCGAAGAATTGATGCTTTTGAACTGTGGTGTTGGAGAAGACTCTTGAGAGCCCCTTGGACTGCAAGGAGATCCAACCAGTCTATTCTGAAGATCAGTCCTGGGATTTCTTTGGAAGGAATGATGCTAAAGCTGAAACTCTAGTACTTTGGCCACCTCATGCGAAGAGTTGACTCATTGGAAAAGACTCTGATGCTGGGAGGGATTGGGGGCAGGAGAAAGGGATGACCGAGGATGAGATGGCTGGATGGTATCACGGACTCGATGGACGTGAGTCTGAGTGAACTCCGGGAGTTGGTGATGAACAGGGAGGCCTGGCGTGCTGCGATTCATGGGGTCGCAAAGAGTTGGACATGACTGAGCAACTGAACTGAACTGAAAGACTATTACATATTCCTAATGAAAACACTTTATTCTTCTTCATCTTTTATCATAGAATTGACAAATATTTCAAAGGAGACTTCCCAAATGTGAAATGAAGAAAAAAATTATCATTATAAAATGGTGTTTAGGATCTAACAACTAAGCATAAAACCAATGCTTCTCTAAAGAAATATGTATTCCTCTTTGTCCAATGGATATTTTTATTTTGATTAGCTTTTTCACTTAGAAAAAAAACAAGCATTTGTCCTATATAGTCTATAATATTTTAGTGTTGATCACTAATTGGTTTTGTGCAAAACTTATGTGTTATTCCTTGGACCTGTTTTGATGTTTATTTGACTGTTGAAGTTTTCCATTTTCTATCTTAGGAAGATGCATCCTTTTTATTCTAAACAAACAAGACTGGACATTGATCACTCTTACTTGATATGGTTTGAGTTACATTAGCAAAATGTGATGTCCTTAATTCTATCTGAATTATTTGTGATTCTATGTCTTCAAAAGGATTCACTGAAAATAAAATTTAAGCTTATCAATTGTTTGTAACTCAGAATGAGATGTAACAGAACAGTATTTGGATAAGAGATATATGATACATGAATTATGACATACTGAGCCTTATTGTGACTTTAAACAGCTAGTTCGCTAGAGTGTAGAAAGAACTGCACAGAATATGGTAGCCATGATAGCAACTGTAATTTACTTACCCTTCATTTATGAATTCTATAAACAGTTTTTAATTTCCTACTCTGCTGCTTAGAATAAAAAACATCCATTGAAGAAATTCATCTTTGATAAAATACTTAGAAATATTACAAAAGCTCAATTACATGTTCAAGATGATGTCAATTAAATAAGTTTTTACTGACCCAAGTCAAGAGGCAAGTGAGGCATGGAGATTGGTCAGGTGTAGGGTCAACCTTGGACCTCACTGACTAACTTGATGAAGTTAGCAGGGGAACTCCATGAAGTCCAAGCTGAATGTCTTCACATGTATTTCTTGGTTTGTATCATTTCAGCTTTGTATCATTCTGTTTTCCTTTGCAAAAGTTTGAAGATATTTTCAATTTTAAGATACTATTTTAACATTTAGAAGACCCTAGGAGTTTTTGTATATTTTAATATATAAGACCTTAATGAACAATTAACAGATTCATAGAGTGGTTATGGAGAAGGAAATGGCAACCCACTCCAGTATTCTTGCCTGGAAAATCCCATGGACAGAAGAGCCTGGTGGACTACAGTTTATGTGGTTGCAAAGAGGTGGACAATAGTGAGCGACTGAACTGAACTCAACTGCACATGTGTCCCTCCATCCTGAACACCTCTCCCACCTTCCTCCCCACCCCATCCTTCTGAGTTGTCCCAGAGCAGTGGCTTTGAGTGGCCTGCTTCATGCATCAAACCTACACTGGTCATCTATTTTACGTATGGTAATATACATGTTTCAATGTTATTCTTTCAAATCATTCCACCTTCTCCGTCTCCCACATGATCCAAAAGTCTGTTCTTTATATCTGCCTATTATACAGAGTGAAGTAAGTCAGAAAGAGAAACACCAATGCAGCATATTAATGCACATATATGGAATTTAGAAAGACAGTAACAACAGCTTATATGCAAGGCAGCAAAAGAAACACAGATGTAAGGAACAGACTTTGGAAGGGATCTATTTTCAACTTAAAAAATTTTACCTGGTTGTTCTTTGTAGGTACTGGGAGCAAAAGAAGGAGAATGAAAGCTAAAGTGAGATTGAAAATAGAAACCACTCATGGATAATTAAAGAAGGGCAAAAAAGGAAGGAATTGGCTGGCTTGTGAAAAACTGTAGATGCAGATGCAATCTGCAACTTTAGTAGGACTTTGAACAGAAAAAATTATGGAGTAAGGTTTTAGGATTGGAAATGGAAATTCAACTGCTTCTCTGATTAGCCAGCTTTTGAGATGGATTTTGTCCTCTC
This sequence comes from Redunca redunca, assembly GCA_006410935.1. Classification (NCBI taxonomy): domain Eukaryota; kingdom Metazoa; phylum Chordata; class Mammalia; order Artiodactyla; family Bovidae; genus Redunca; species Redunca redunca. The sequence goes on along the minus strand of SJYQ01096301.1, from coordinate 153,865 downwards.
AATTTCTGAAATTAAAATTGTTCCATGTTTTGTAACCAAATTGGTGTGTAAAGTCAAAATTATAAAGGTTATTATGATTTAAATGCTAAAAAAATCAACATGTCTTTTTTTTTAAATTAACTTTTTCATATATTCTGGATAGAAGCATTTTCTTCAGTTCTCAACCCAGTACATAGGCTTGCATTCTAAAAAAATATAGATTTAACATCTGTAGCCTGAACAAGTATCTGTGAATTTCATTGGGGATGGAGTTATTCATTCAAGAGATGACAGAATAGAGCAAATGTTTAATTATAAAAGAAATGCCATCAATCATAAATGATGTAATATGTACAATGATAAATGATTCAATTCAGAGTTTGAAACTTACAAATTTTGAAGAATCAGTCATTTTTTACCCGTAAAATCAAAACAACAGGCTCAAAGACATTATAAATAGAAAGCTAAAGTAAGCTCAAATGTTTTAATGAGGGTCCCTCTGTGTGTCTGGAGACAGCAAATTACTGAATTATAACATTTCAGGTAACATAAGAAATGCCTCATAGGAAGGCTATGCAGGTAATAGGCACAATGACACATGATTTATCACATGCTCTGACCAGCAGCAGCAGCTGACCATTGTATATAAGCATCTCTCTACATGTGCTGACATCCACACTCAGGTTCTTGCTTTGAACAGCAAACCAAACTCACCACCCCGACACCATGTGCCATTGCAGCAACTACTACGGAGGCCTGGGCCACAGCTACGGAGGCTTTGGTGGCCTGGGCTTTGGCCGTGGCTGTGGATGTGGAAACTTCTGCAGGCTGGGCTATGGCTCTGGCTTTGGAGGCTATGGACTTGGCTCTAGCTATGGAAGCTTTGGATATGGCTACAATCGCTACCCATCCTTCTTTGGAAGATATGGATTCTCTAGCTTCTACTGAAATTCTTTCCAAAGAGCCCAACATTTGAGCCCATAAATGAATTATCTGACTACAATAACTATACTAAACAAGATACCTGGGGCCAAGCCAACATCAAAAATATTATTTAGTGTCTAAGATTAAGGCTAAGATCAAAAATAATATTTAGTGTCTCAGTTTTAGGGATATTTTATCACTTCATAATTGTCTACATCATATCTTTTGTTGTCTCTTATTTGTGCTTTCATAACTGTGGGAATTCCTCTAAGCATTTTGCAATAAATTTTTCCTGAAACAGCATATATGGCTTTTATTTTTTAATTTAACTCAGAAGATCAAAGTGATTATTTGTAACTGCACCCAATCAACAATGAAAAGGGCTTCCCTCATAGCTCAGTTGGTAAAGAATCCACCTGCAATGCAGGAGACCCTGGTTCTATTCCTGGGTTGTGATGGTCTGATGGAGAAAGGATAGTCTACCCACTCCAGTATTCTTGGGCTTCCCTTGTGGCTCAGCTGGGTAAAGAATCTAACTGCAATGTGGGAGACCTGGGTTTGATTCCTGAGCTGGGAAGATCCCCTGGAGAAGGGAAGGCTACCCACTCCACTATTCTGGCCTGGAAAATTCCATGGACTATACAGTCCATGGGTTCACAAAGAGTTGACACAACTGAGTAACTTTCACTAACAATGAAAAAAAAAAAAAAAAAAAGCTACTCAATGCAAAGTTAAGGTAATAGGAGCTTCTACACTCACTCATATGTCTAAATACATACTTGCAAACCACAACACTTAGCTGAAGTAACTTTTTTTCTTTCAACGTGAAACCAGATCTTATTCAATGCTTTTAGTTAGAGAACATTGGCATTTAAACCTAGCACTGAAATATCAGCTTTACATGTTTTCCATTCTGGAATGAAGTACCATGAAGAATAAATGCTTTTCTGTTTTGTTCAAAATTAATATTTATTTAACCATTTCAGTAATAAGAAAACATGATGATAGGATAAAACCTATGTCCGAATATATTCTGAAAAATGAACTTCTTTTTGTGATCTTTACCATGTTTTCCTCATGGTATGCCATGGTGTGACATGACATTTTTCTTCCATATTATCAGAACATTGAAATATTTTGCAATTCACCAAGGAAATTTAAAAGTCACTGCTATTACTTGTGAAATAACATGCATTGAGGTTATAGTTGATCTGAAACCTTGTACATTCTGTGTACTGTGCTAAGTTGCTTCAGTTGTGTCTGATTCTTTGTGACCCCATGGACTGCAGCCTGCCAGGTTTCTCTGTCCATGGGATTCTCCAGGTAAGAATACTGGAGTGGGTTGCCATTTCCTCCTCCAGGGGATCTTCCTGGCCCCGGAATCAAACCTGCATCTCTTCTATCTCCTGCACTGGCAGATGGATTCTTTGCCACTATTGCCACCCGGGAAGCCCTTGTACATTCTAATGAGGGTCTCATTATGCTGACATTCAAAAAGTGCGTTATTTCTTGCTGGTACTACAAATAAGTATTATTTGACTGTGAAAAATTATATAACAAAATATCACCATCCCCCCTCTCCAAACTGTTATATATGTAGGCAGTGAAAAGAAACTGAGTATCTTTTGAGTTACCAAATTCAATTAAACCAAGGTAATAATATAATGGTAGAATTGTGAAGCCAATTTGTGGTGGTGATTTAGTCCCTAAGTCATGTCCAGCTCTTGCTAACCCATGGACTGTAGCCTACTAAGGTCCTCTGTCCATGGAATTCTCCAGGCAAGCATACTCAAGTGGTTTGTCATTTCCTTCTCCAGAGGATCTTACTAACCCAGGAATCGAACCCAGGTCTCCTGCATTACAGGCAGATTCTTTACCAACTGAGCTACAAAGGAAGCTGGCTGGGGGACTGCAAAACCTACCAAAATAGCATCTATTTAGTTCCTTTTAGTGGATGAGTAATAGGGTTTAGTTATGGTTTAGCATTAGGCTCTAGTCCTTAAGTTCTTGTGAACATTATATAACCTCAAACGCAGTGTTCAGATTCTATTCTTTTAGTCTTATATGTAATTGTCAAATGATGCATATCCCCAACTGAAATTAGTTGCTTCTCTTAATAACAACCATATAATATGAAAATAAAAGATAAGAGTTGAAAGGATGAATGAATTCAAAGGTATTTAAGAGTAAGCATCACAATTCTGCCAGTCATGGGTAACTCTGTGACAGCATCTGAACAGGAAAGGAGGTGGTGGTGGTAGTGGTTTAGTCACCAAGGCGTGTTTGCCTCTTGAGACCCCATGGACTGTAGCCCACCAGTCTCCTCTGTCCGTAGGGTTTCTCAGGCAAGAATACTGGATCAGGTTGCCATTTCCTTCTCCAGGGGATCTTCCCAACCCAGAGAACAAACCCAGGTCTTCTGTATTGCAAGCGGGTCTTTACTGACTGATCCACTAGGGAAGTTCCCAAAAGTGTAAGGGAGAAATAACCTCAAATGTCTTTCTGAATTTAGAGAAATATATAATCATCATTTCATTTGCATTGGTTCTTTTTTAAGCATAATAACGAAGCATGGAAAGTGAAAGTGAAAGTTGCTCAGTTGTGTCCAGCACTTTGCGACCCAGAATTCTCCAGGCCAGAACATTTTGGAGTAGATAGTTATCCCCTTCTCCAGGGGATCTTCCAACCCAGGGATCGAACCCAGGTCTCCTGCATTGCAGGTGGATTCTTTACCAGCTGAGCCACAAGGGAAGGTCAAATATCTGTTAGAATGACTAAATTTTAAACACTGAAAACAGCAAATAATGGCTTGACTGTGGAGCAACAGAAGCTATTATTCATTGCTAATGGAAATGAAAAATGGTACAGCAATTTTGCAAGACAGTCTGGCAGTTTTTCACAAAGCTAAAGATGGTCTTATGAAAAAGATTCAACAATCACTTTCCCTGGTATTTACCCAAATGACTTGAAAACTTATATCCACACAAAAACCTGAATGTGGATGTTTATACAAGTTTTATTCTTATTTGTCAAACTTTGGAAGTAATCAAGGTGTCCTTCAAAGGATGAATGGATAAATCATCTGTGGTACATCCAGGCAACAGAATATTTTTCAGCAATAAAAAGAAATGAGGTATCAGGCCATGGAAGGATACGGAGGACTCATAAAGGCTTATTGCTAAGTGAAAGAAGTCAATGTGAAAAGGCTAAATACTGTCTGACATTCTTGAAAAGAACAAACTATGAAGACAGTCAAAAGGTTAGTGTTTCCCGGAGTTCTGAAGAAGGAGGGAAGAATAATTGGAGCACAGGAGATTTTTAGAACAGAGAAATTATTCTGTATGATATTGTAATAGAGGTCAGTGACATTATGCATTTGTCAAAACCCACAGGACAGGACAACACAGAGTGAATGCTAATCCATAGATTTTAATTAGTAATGTGTCATTATTGGTTCATTAATTATAATCAATATATCATATGATTCAAGGTGTTCAATAATGGGGGAAATTGTGTATGAGAGGTTATATAGGAATTCTGTATTTCCTGCTCGATTAATCTGTAAACTTAAAACTTCTTCAAATAAAATTTATTAATTAAAAAAGGGTATTGTATAAGATAGATATGTGGGTGAATAAACAGGAGATGGTGAATGTAAAGACAAGGAGGGAGATGTAACATGCCCTTTGGAGGCAACTTGGATGGATGACAGACTAGAGAAGAGGGTGAGGATTTGAGAAGATAACTTTTAATATGCTTTTAAAGCAGATCTTCTGAAATAAAGTTCTGATTACTGTTTTGCCATCAGTTTCTGAACAGTCTTATTCTATGATTGTCAAAGCACATGCAAGTGTGTAGCACAAAGAATGAAGATTAACCTGTGGATTTTAATTAATAATTATACATCAGTATTGGTTCATCAATTATAAAAAGCAAAATATTTTTTTTTAATTTTTAAAGTAACATGAAAAGGAATATGTGTGTCAGTTGTGATTGTCAACATTCTAAAACTAAATAAAAAATAGATCCATTTTTCTAGAGGTCCTGATTGGTGTTTGCAAAAGTCAAATTGATTCTTTACGGCTCTCAAATGTTTGTTTTATTTTTGAAAGAAATAAGTCAGTATTGGAACAGAGGAAAAATGATTTAAAAGGATATGATAGATTATAGGTCTTTAAATTTGACCTAGTTTCTTTGGTTTAATTTGCAAATGAAGTATCTAAGGAAAAAAAAATAGATGGAGAAGTATTTAATTGAAAAACACAACACGATCAAACACGATTGGTATGCCCACCAATGAAGAATGTTATTTGGGGTCTGATGTGTCTAGACTTTGAAGATATAGCATTCCTTCTTACAAAATGATGCAATAACTTTTTTCACCTGCTTTCTTGAAGTATAATTGACAAAAATAATTGTGTGTATTTAAAGCGTGCCAAGTGATGATTTGATAAAGTGATGCAATAACTTTTAAGATAAAGTGATGCCCTGACTTCTAAGGGACACATTAACTAGGCATCAAAGTGATGTTAAATATTTTAACGAGTGTAAGGCCTTCTCCCTGTGTTAGGGAACAATGAATTAATGAGTTGTGCCAAGTATGTTGCCTGCCAAGTATGTATAATGAAAACATGACTAATACGAGGGTATACATGTGATTTATCACACGCTCTGACCAGGGTATATAAGCATCCCTCTACATGTGTTGACATCCACACGCAGTTTCTTGCTTTGAACAGCAAACCAAACTCACCACCCCTAACACCATGAGCCATTACAGCAACTACTACAGCGGCCTGGGCTACGGCTACGGAGGCTTTGGCCGTGGCTGTGGATGCGGCAGCTTCCGCAGGCTGGGCTTCGGCTCTGGCTTTGGAGGCTATGGATGTGGCTCTGGATTTGGAAGCTTTGGATATGGTTACAATCGCTACCCATCCTTCTTTGGAAGATATGGATTCTCTAGCTTCTACTGATATCCCACTCCAACATCTGAAGTTATAGGGACTTTCCAAATCTGATCTCAATTGTAGGACAACAAAGATCATTCTGGAGTTATTTGCACAGAAGCATCTAACTTCTTAGAATTTTGCACACTTTTTCAATATACTTCAATATCTCCATCATAATCCTAGAATCCTCTAATTTTCCTTTTGAAACTGATTGGATTATCTGTTTGATTTCAAATAAAACATTAAATTTGAAATAAAATGTGGTTTTTGTCTTGTTCATGAAAGTCAATTATATGAAAGTTATGAAGTTTTCATCCTACTCAGCTGTCAGTAAAGGATGGTATTGTCTTAGTTTAGAATCATTTTTTTACTCACAAGTATCTGCACAGATAGAAAAATTGACAAAAGGACTAATTCTAGACTAAAATGAACAGGTTTTTCAATTAGCGATTCAATATTTTTCTATCTCTTGCTTTTATTTAGATAGTATTCAGATTTAAGTCAACAAAAGGCAATATTGATTAAACACAGTTTTAAATTTATTTAACAAAAAATCTTTTATGTAATTTAGCTTTCATTTCTCAATTTAGTCCAAATGTATAAAGAATCTTTCCCATTTACTCAAAATTTATTAGTATTTGGCTTATTGTAAGTGCAAAGAAATGGTAGTAGATTAAACCATCACTAGGCTAATTAGGAAAGTAAACCACCTATTCAAAAATTTAATCCACCTTTTATATCACTCGGTTCTACATAATTATTTCATTTGATACTTTCATCAAGCACCTGATCTGTAAGTAAATAACAATTAGGGTAATATTTTTCATAGGGCATCATTTAACAAAAAATATTTTAAATAAGACATTTCTGTTAGCTTTCCTATATTATTACTGAATCTTCATGACTTGATATGATATTTTTCTTTTCTACTTTCATTATATTGACCATTTTTTCAACCTAACAAGAAAAATAAACATGATGTAATTGTGAACTAATTTATTTTTTAGCTGATCCTGATGACAAGCACAGATAAATCCAAAGAGCTTCGCTTTAAATCTTAATTTCAGTTAAATCTGAATTTCTCCTTTTAACACTGGGCAGAAGGGAACATTTTATTGATGAAATAAGAAAAATATGTAAACAAATATCAATTTTTGTCTGAAATCAAATGATGTATTCAGGCAATACAAATTTAAGATATACTTGGCATATAACATTATATTGGTTGCAAGTATACAACATAATTTGTGAGAGTGAAGTGAAAGTGAAAGTTGCTCAGTTGTGTCTGACTCTTTGTGACCCCATGGACTATATAGTCCATGGAATTCTCTAGGCCAGAATACTGGAGTGGGTAGCCTTTCCTTTCTCCAGGGGATCTTCCCAACCCAAGTATCAAACCCAGGTTTCCCATACTGCAGGCAGATTCTTTACCAGCTGAACTGCAGGGGAAGCCCAAGTATACTGGAGTGCATAGCCTATCCCTTCTCCAAGCTGATCTTCCGGACCCAGGAATCGAACCGGGGTCCCCTGCATTGCAGGCAGATTCTTTACCAATCGAGCTACAGTATCTGTATACATTGCAAAATATACATCATAATAAGTCTAGTTAGCATCCATCACCACAAAGTCTCATATTTTTCCTATGAGAACTTTTAATATCATTCTCTTAGCAACTTTCAAATATGCGATATAGTGTGATAATCATCATGATGTACAATGATTTACTTAGTTTGTAACTAAAAGTTTATAGCTTTTGACCTCCTTCACCCTTTTTTTCCCACCCCACCTCCTTCTCTCTGTCAGCCACCAATCTTTTCTCTGTATCTATGAAGGGGTTTTTGTTTACATTGATCAAATATATTTGATTCAGTCAGACAGTAATCTCATAAGCAAACATTAAATATCAATAGTGCTTTGTAGCTCATCTTGTAGCTTCAAAAAAAAAAAAAAGTCAGTGAAGAAATTGGTTTCTAAGGAGTTATATCACCTCTAGTGGTAGCATCAGGACTAAGGCCAAGATCTGAATGTCGGCACCAGAAGGCAGTTTCCTTTTCAGTGTATTTCCCCCAATCCATGCAGGTAAGCAGAGTATCTTGAAAGCTTTACTCAGCTTCCCTGACCTTAGCTGAATTTATGGGGGATGTGAAAGAAGATTTGCTTAGATAGAATTACCATTTTTATATTTTATTATTGTAGAATATATAAAAAACTGAAATGTAATTTCAGGGCTAGCTTTAGCTAGATTTTACCTATGTGTGTGCTTGCATGCTAAGTCGCTTCAGTTATGTCCGGCTCTTTGTGACTCCATGGACTGTAGCCTGCCAAGGTCCTCTGTTCATGGGATTCCCAAAGCAAGAATATTGGAGTGGGCCACCATGCCCTCCTCCAGGGGATCATCCCAACCCAGGGACTGAAACTGCAGCTCCTGCAGCTCCTGTATTGCAGGTGGATTCTTTACTGCTGAGCCCCTGGGGAAGCCCTATGTTTTGGCTATATTTATATGCATATCTATTATATTTATATATATATATGTATATAGCTTTGTCTATAGAAGATGAAAGTCTTCATTTGAAAGGTACAGACCATCTACATATAAAGAAACTTGCTCAGGCCTGAGTTATCATCTATCCTTTCAGTCAATCCAGTCTGAATATTACAGAATTTCAATATATAGAACAGATGAGATATTATACATTAATGACTGCCTTATAGCACACTTAATCAGGTAATAGTTCCTAGTCTATGAACATGCCCTATAGGGCTAAAAATAAAAACACTCATCAATATCATTATATAGAAAAGCATTGGGTATGACACTCCTAGCAAAATATACTATCTTAATTTGTTACATCCTACTTTATGATTCAATTAATTTTGTCTAAGAATCACATTTTGAATTCATGTTGGACATGCCCTTTGTTGTTGCTGTTTAGTCACCGATCCACATCTGAATCTTTTGCAGCTCCATGAACTGTATATCGCCTGACAGGCTCCTCTTCCAGGAGAAAGAGGAGGATTTTCCAGGCAAGAATACTGGAGTGGGTTGTCATTTCCTTCTCCAGGGGAACTTCCTTACCAAGGGATCAAACCTGTGTCTCCTGAATTAGCACATAGATTTTTTTACTGCTGAGCCACCAGAAGTGACTTTGGCTTCCAAATAAAAGCTACAATTTGGCAATGGAAGAATGTATTTTCATCATTTAGCACATCAAAACAAGATCTGGGCTTCGCAATCAACTCATTGTCTTCTTGTAGACGGTTCCCAAAAAGATTAACAGAGAATTACTCAGTCTTGGTATTGGTGAAAGTCGCTCAGACATGTCCAACTCTTTGCAACCCCTGTACAGTCCATGGAATTGTCTAGGAATACTGGAGTGGGTAGCCTACCCCTTCTCCAGCAGATCTTCCTGACCCAGGAAGGCAACTGGGGTCTCCTGTGCTGCAGGTGGATTCTTTTACCAACTGAGCTATCAGGGAAGCTGGCTCAATCTTAGAGTCCACTGAATTAACAAAACCACACTTCCAGATTAAAAAAAAAAAAAAAAAAACACTCAAAAGAAATGTACATTTCTGTTTTCAAAGAATTAATATTCACAGGATATTGTCATTGTTATGAAATTAATAAAAATATCTGGTTCATATATTTCACAGCATTGTTTCACAATTTTTTGTTCTTAATATTATTGTTCTTGTTCATTCCCTCAGTCGTGTCCAACTCTTTGCGATCCCATGGACTGCAGCATGGCAGGCTTCCCTGTCCTTCACCATTTATTGAGCTTGCTCAAACTCATGTCCATTGAGTCAGTGATACCGTCCACCCATTTCGTCCTCTGACCTCCCCTTCTCTTCCGGCCTTCAGCATTTCCCAGCACCAGGGTCTTTTCTAATGAATCAGTTCTTTGCATCAGGTGGCCAAAGTATTGGAGCTTCAGCTTCAACATCAGTCATTTCAATGATTATTCAGGACTGATTTCCTTTAGGGTGGACTGGCTTGATCTCCTTGCTGTCCAAGAGAATCTCGAGTGTCTTTTCCAGCACCACAGTTTAAAAGCATCAATTCTTCAGCTCTCAGACTTCTTTATGGTATAACTCATACATCCATACACGGCTACTGGAAAAACCATAGCTTTGACTATATGGATGTTGGGAAAGTAATGTCTCTGCTTTTTGATATACAGTCTAGGCTCCAAGAGGCAGGTGCCTTAATTTCGTGGCTGCAGTCAACATCTTCAGTGATTTTGGAGCCCAAGAAAATCAAGTCTCTCACTGTTTCCACTGTTTCCCCATCTATTTGCAAATAAGTGATGGGACTGGATGCCATGATCTTAGCTTTCTGAATGTTGAGTTTTAAGGCAGCTTTTTCACTATTCTCTTTCATTTTCATCAAAAGGCACTTTAGTTCCTCTTTGCTTTCTCCCATAAATGTGGTGTTATAAAGCATACAAGAGGTTATTATTGATATTTCTCCCAGAAATCTTGATTCTAGCTTGTGCATCATCCAGCCCAACATTTAACATAATGTACTCTAAAAAGCTGCTTTATGAAAGTGAAAGAGGAGAGTGAAAAAGTTGGCTTGAAGCTCAACATTCAGAAAACTAAGATCACAGCATCTGGTCCCATTACTTCATGGGAAATAGATGGGGAAACAGTGTCAGACTTTATTTTTTTGGGCTGCAAAATCACTGTAGATGGTGATTGCAGCCATGAAATTAAAAGATGCTTGCTCCTTGGAAGAAAATTTATGACCAACCTAGACAACATATTCAAAAGCAGAGGCATTAACTTTACCAACAAAGGTCTGTCTAGTCAAGGCTATGGTTTTTCCAGTGGTCATATATGGATGTGAGAGTTGGACAATGAAGAAAGCTGAGCGCTGAAGAATTGATGCTTTTGAACTGTGGTGTTGGAGAAGACTCTTGAGAGTCCCTTGGACTGCAGGGAGATCCAACCAGTCCATCCTAAAGGAGATAAGTCCTGGGTGTTCATTGGAAGGACTGATGTTGAAGCTGAAGCTCCAATACTTTGGCTACCTCATGGGAAGAGTTGACTCACTGGAAAAGACCCTGATGCTGGGAGGGATTGGGGGCAGGAGTAGAAGGGGAAGACAGAGGATGAGATGGCTGGATGGCATCACCGATTTGGTGGACATGAGTTTGGGTAAACTCCAGGAGGTGTTGATGGACAGGGAGGCCTGGTGTGCTGCGATTAATGGGGTCGCAAAGAGTCAAACATGACTGAGTGACTGAACTGACTGACTGAACCTTCTCTGTATAGAGGCTAAATAAACAGGATGAAAATATACAGTCTTGGAGTACTCTTTTCCCAATTTTGAACCAGCCCTTTGTTCCAAGTGCAGTTTTAACTGTTGCTTCTTGACCTGCATACAGGTTTCTCAGGAGGCAGGTAAAGTGGTTTGGTATTCTCATCTCTTGAAGAATTTTCCACTGTTTGTTTTGATCCACACAGTCAAAGGCTTCAGCACAGTCACTGAACCCGATGTTTTTCTGGAATTCTCTTGATTTTCCTATGATCAAACAGTTCTTGGTAAGTTGATCTCTGTTCCCTTTGATTTTTTAAAACCAGCTTGCACATCTGGAAATTCTCAGTTCACGTACTACTGAAGCCTGGCTTGGAGAATTTTGAGCATTAATTTGCTAGGATGTGAGATGAGTGCAGTTGTGCAGTAGTTTGAACATTCTTTGGCCTTTCTTTGTGATTGGAATGAAAACTGACCTTTTCCAGTCCTGTGGCCTCTGTTGAGTTTTCCAAATTTGCTAGCATATTGAGTGCAACACTTTAATAGCATCATCTTTTAGTATTTGAAATAGCTCAGCTGTAATTTCATCACTTCCTATAACTTTGTTCTTAGTGATGCTTCCTAAGGCCCTCTTGACTTTGCACTCTGAGTTGGCTGGCTCTAGGTGAGTGACCACACCATTATGGTTATTTGGTTCATTAAGAGCTTTTTTGTATAGTTCTGTGTATTCTTTCCACCTCTTCTTAATCTCTTCTGCTTCTGTTAGGCCCATGCTGTTTTTATTCTTTATTGTGGCCATCTTTGCATGAAATGTTACCTTGGTATCTCTAATTTTCTTCAAGAGATCTCTAGTCTTTCCCACTCTTTTGTTTTCCTCTATTTCTTTGCATAGCTCACTTAGGAATGCTTTCTTATCTCTCCTTGCTGTTCTTTGGAATTCTGCATTCAAATGGGTATATATCTTCCTTTCTTCTTTCCTTTAGCTGCTCTTCTTTTCTCAGCTCTTTGTAAGGCCTCCTCAGGCAACCCTCTTGCCTTTTTGCACTTCTTTTTCTTGGGGATGCTTTTGATCACCACCTCCTGTACAATGTCATGAACTTACATCCATAGTTCTTCAATCATTCTGTTTATCAGATTAATCCCTTGAATCTATTTGTCACTTCTACTATATAATCATAAGGGATTTGATTCCATAGTTTTTTCAATTTAAATCTGAACTTGTTAATAAGGTGTTCATAATCTGAGCCACAATCAGCTCCCAGTGTTTTTTCTTCTGACACTATAGAGCTTCTCCATCTTTGGCTGCAAAGAACATAACCAATCTGACTTCAGTATTGACCATCTGGTGATGTACATGTGTAGAGACATCTCTTGTGTTGCTAGAAGAGGGTGTTTGCTATGACCAATGTGTTCTCTTGGCAAAACTCTGTTAGCCTTTTCCTGCTTCATTTTGTACTCCAAGGTCAAACTTGCCTGTTATTCAAGTTGTCCCTTGACTTCCTTCTTTTGCATTCCAGTCCTTTATGATGAAATGGCCATCTTCTTTTGATGTTAGTTCTAGAAGATCTTGTAGGTTTTCATGGAACCATTCAACTTCAGCTTCTTTGGAATTAGTGGTTGTGTTGCAGGAAAGGGGACCCCTTTTAGGGCCCAAAACTGGGTTCTTGTCTAACACTCAGAAATGATTTTTTTTTTTTTGTCCAAGGAGACACATGTGCTAACAAAGCAAATTATTTTTTTGGGAAAGGGCACGTGGGTGGAGAGCAGTAGGGCAAAGGAACCCAGGAGAACTGCTCTTCCATGTGGCTTTGTAGTCTCGGGTTTTGTGGTGATGGGATTAGTTTCCAGGTTGTCTTAAGCCAGTCATTCTGATTCAGAATCCTTCCTGGTGGTGCAAGCGGTGGTGTATCTCGTTCAGCCAAGATGGATGCCAGTGAGAAGGATTCCGGGAGGTGGTCGGATGTGTGGTGTCTCCTTTTGGCCTTTCCTGAACTCTCCTGGTTGGTGGTGGCTTATTAGTTCTGTATTTCTTACCAGGATCTCCTGTCATAAAACAACTCATGTGAATGGTTACTACAGGGCCTGGCCAGGGTGGACAGTTTCAATCAGTGTGCTTCCCCTAACAACTCCCCACTGAGAGACTTCACACTCAAGATACTTCTTGGGAATTTGGGTGAAGGTCTCTTCCTCTGTAACTTCTTCCTGCTGTGCAAGGGTGTAGGCCTGCCTAGGAGAGCAGAAGTCTTTCTCTACCTGATCTAAGTTGAGGTATGTTTTTGCCTGAAATCAGCAATCACCCTTGTAATAACAGCAATTTAGTTTGAAACTCTTGGCTCCTTTCAGAGATGAAATAGACAGGGGCCAAACAGGAGACCTAATAGGATGGTCATCTCTGGTCCCTGGAAACAGAAGGCAACATTTGGGGTGAGGGTTGCAGGGTGTGTGACTTTCTTCTGATTGGTTGGTGGTGAGGCATCAGAGCTGCCCTCCAGGAATCTTGTGCTCATTCTGAAGTTACCATCCTCCACCTGGGTGGGGGCCCCAGTTCTGTAGAAGAACTCAAAGACATCATTATGCATATTTCTTTGAGTGGGAACCAGGACCCTGTCTCCAGGCTGTACCAACCTTTGATTGTTTCTCCTGTTTCTGTATCCCCTCCCTTCCCTGATTAGCAATTTTTTGAATCCACCCTTTGGAGCTCAGGGAAGGTCAAGGAGGCTGAATGAAGCCTATATCCTACAGACAGGAAATGGAGAACACAGAACAGATCTGTACTCCAGAGCCCCATGGAGTCCTGCTCAGTTTTAATTTATGGAATTAGGCAACTATGACTGTGATAACTTCCTGTCAAAATAGAGCTTGGAGAAGAGACACTGAATTGGAAGTATTCCTGAGTTCCAAGTCCTAGATCTGAGCCTTGTATGATTAAAATCTCAATCCTTTGGTCTGCCATTTTGGTGTAACAGACCCAATTAGAAGTAGTTGGAGGAATGATAGCTGGAATTTTAATAGACAAAATAAATCTCATTTCCTTTTAGAATAGACCTGAAACCCAGTCTGGACCTGCCAGTTCAGGGAGACTTGTAGCCAGGTAGCCAGTTGCCTAGTTTTATAAAAAGTAAGGTTGCAGTTACTAGCTTCCAGCAGACATTGTTTTGAGAATGGTGGCATCAAAGTTTGACATGACACAGAAAACTCAAGTGTTTAGCAAAACAAGATCTAGTCTGAAATTACACCCATAGTATCACCTAGTTACTTTCCGGGATGTCTGAACCATAGCTATTCTATTTTGACTTTTAATTGTAAAATTTTCCTTATTAACCAAAGCAGATGTCACCATTAATGATGTCAGTGTTTCTCTAGGTATGAGAAGATGCAAGAATCGGGACTCATAAAATCTTCTCCTGAAAAGATCTATCTGCAGGCCTGTTCTGCCAGTTTTTCCCAGAGCACAGAGTGTTTCATTCCTGATTTTCACCCTGAACTCCTTTCAGGGGAGTTGAAGGTCAGCGGTTGCAATGGCCATGATTTAATCTTTGTAGATGTAGATGGCAAGTGTCAGTTTTCAGCTGGCAGAGCCCCTTTTTGCTCATAAACTTGACCATGATTTTGAGGGGGGCGTTTCGTGACCATTTTATCTCAAAGTGTTGAGAAAGCCCATTCTCAGGTTTGGCAAAGATTTTGCTGACAGGTCACTCAATGTGCTGTTACTGGACTAGACCATAAAACGGTATCCAAAATTCTCTGTCTTACTGAGAACCACCTGTCTTACTAGCCTCTTGGTCCCATAAAACATTCCCTCTTGTTGCTTCTTTCCATATTTAGAGTTACACTGTTACCATCATCCTTCTCACATGGAACTATACATTATTTTATCAGAGGCCTCAGTCACACATTTGGCAGTATAAGAAACAGCAATTTTGTAAAACAGGTGAAATACAAATAACATAGCCAGCAGTATTAGTAAAGTCATAAGTAAGACTTAATAGATTCCATTAGATGTAGCCCAGTATATCCCAGGTCATCTGACTTACTCTCCTCTGTACGAATCTTTATCTTCCAGGGAACTTATATATTGGCACTGTCTATAGGCACATAGCCCAGTTTACTAGGTTGATTATCCTTAGTATGATTTAATTGTTTCCAACATAGAGCAGACTTTAACCTAAATTACCATAGCCTGGTGTTATCTATATAAGTCCATCCCATAACTGTAGGAGATTTTTCTCTTTGCTGAAACTTTGCTTGTTTCTGATTGAGCTTCAGTAATAGAAGAAAGTTCAAATTTATGGCCAAGTCAGAGCAGGCATTATTAATTGGCCAGGTGAGGGGATCCCATCTAGTAATATCAATAATGACTTGAATATGATTATAATTTTTTTTCAAGTAAATTTTCTCAGGGCCAACAGGTTAGAGCCTTGTAGTAGAGAAATTTACCAAGATAACCCTGAACTAGACACAAGCAATTGGCCACAGACCCAACAACTAGATTGATTTCTAAAACTAGCACAGGATCAGGCCTATGAAAGAAAAGCATTTGATTTATATGCAAAGGTCTAAGAAGTCAAGAAGACATTATAGATGATCATACGGATCAGGTCAAGCATCCTGGGCAAGCTGTCTACCTCTGATGTCATTGTCTTCTCACCCTCATGTAGGGTAGTTTCTCCTCTGCTTGAGCACCATTTTAAGGTGAGAACAGGTCAGTTATCTTCTCTATAGACCAGTCCAGTGTAGGGGCCTTTGGAAATGCGAATTAATCTAAGAGTCAATTTCCCTTCAGTTTCATTGTGCATGAGCTAGTTAAGAGTACCTAAAAAAAGAGTCCTTCCATCCAGGACTTCCAGCCAGGAGATAGTCCTGGCTGCAGGTCATGAGGCGACTGATCTTCATCCAAAGAGAAATTACTGAGATAAGCTTCAAAAACAAACTTAGTGTGTTCTTTAAGAATTCAATTAAATTTTACATTGATATCGCATAACAGCAAAGAACTATCCAAGAAATGAGTCTTACTAGATGCAGATCTCCATTAACAAACTGGGATTTAACCTTTATTGAAACATTTTTTCCCCTAAAATTACCCTCATTTTTATCAAATATAACCAAATTAAGGCTAGTTTGTTTGCAAAATAGGCCTGCTCATACTAATTTTGGCCTGATGATTTATATAACCATAATTGATCATAGACTTTTTATTTTGCTGAAACATTTATAGAGTCTCAGACTGAACCTTTAAAATAAAACAGGGCTCGGAAACTCACACCAAAGGCTTATCACAGATTTCACCTAACAAATCTGGGTGAATTCTTCCCTTTTTAAGGTCTCAAAAATTCCTTGAGATTTTTGTACCTGTTATGAGATAACCTTCCTAATTCATTTGATAAACTTACTGGAAACCTAAGAGTTTCCAATTTCTGGAGGAGTCAGACAGAAAGAAAATATAACTGTTTTGTTTCTAATGTATAATTTTACCAAATTATTGTCATAATTAGTTTGAGAGGAAGGTTTTCCCTACTCTAGGAAAGCACAAGATTCAAATCCATAATTTTTCAGATAGAAACCATAAAAGTTATAAGCATATTTGCTGGCTCATTCAGTCCTTTGTTAACTTTCGTGAAGTCATCAGGTTTTTTATTAGAATACCAGGACATATCAGAATGTTAAGAACTCCATATAATTTCTAGGATATCTATATTAGTAATTCTACCATACATTATAACATGAGAGGACTTAATACTCATTTAATAATATTTTTTCATGTAATTTAACCAACAAAAAAAGCACAATTAGTTTAATATCTCTCTTTGGGATGTTTCAAGGTTCCTTTGAAGCACCCCAAAGTTAGCTAGAGATCAAAGGAATTTCAGAAGAATTCTATTTAGGAAGTTTTGTCAAAAAAAAAAAATCAGTTAAAAGGGTTTAGAACATTTGGTCAGATTTAGTCAATGTTGCAGAGAAGGTGATGGCAACCTACTCCAGTACTCTTGCCTGGAACATCCCATGGGCGGAGGAGCCTGGTAGGCTGCAGTCCATAGGGTCGTTAAGAGTCAGACACAACTGAGCGACTTCACTTTCACTTTTCACTTCCATGCATTGGAGAAGGAAATGGCAACCCACTCCAGTGTTCTTGCCTGGAGAATCCCAGGGACGGGGGAGCCTGGTGGGCTGCCGTCTATGGGGTCGCACAGAGTCGGACATGACTGAAGTGACATAGCAGCAGCAGCAGTCAGTGTTGATGGGTGTATCATTTAGCTTGTTGATATGTCTCAGTGGGCATTCTATAGATTGTTGAGCATAAATACCAGTGATAATTTCTAAAACCCTTGCTTTCTTAGGGCATTTTAGGATGGCACCAAACATTATTCTTTTATAGTCCCAAATCTCTTTAGTTTTTTTGTAAAAGGAAATTAGTGTTTAGTAGTAAATGTTTCAAAATATTATTTTATTTTGGAAATGACCTAACTATTCAATAGTCTTCCAACACTTTTTTAGCACAACCCTTAGAAATTCAATTTACCCCAATCTGGAGAGACTATTTTAGACAGACATTTCTAAAGCATAATTATTCTTAATAGAGTTTATCTAAAAGTTCATATATCACTTACTTTTTTTTTAGGAGTTCTTCACTTGAGGTAATTTCCTTGTTGACAAACTTGTAACAGATATGATTATATTTAACTTATATTCAACCTAGGTACAATGAAAATATTCTACTTAATGTTAATTACTCTAAGACATGTCTATATTAGATAGGTCAACAAACAAACATTAATATCAGGAATTTAATACTGAATAATTCCCAGGTCACATGAACCTGGAATTTATTGTTTAATTTAGAATTATTTGATTTGTAAGCACTTACCTTTTTTTAAGCCAATTAAATAGAGCTCATTTACAAATTAATCTCAAAAATATTAACTAGAGACAAACACATACTGAGACATATTTAGACAGACACAATGCAAGATCTAACTTCATTTTCTAAACTTAGTCACAAATTAGATGTTACGATATAAAATTTACTAGTTTATAAAAAAAAACAATTGAAATAAATAAAAATTTTAAAGGCTTTTCCCCATTTTTCCTTAGTCTCAGGAGTTAGAGATGGTCTAGATTAAGTGTTCCTGAGAGCCCTGGACTCAAGGCACAGAGAAAGGAAATTGAGTTCTAACAAAATGGTGGCAGGTCTAAACGAAATGGTGGCCAGAGAAAGCAAAATGGCCACCAAAAATCACAACACAGAACACAGAGCTAAAACACACACATAAACCTGGCAGTCCTTATCAGACACTCCCTTAAATACAAGTATACAGTCTCTCAGAAAACCTCTTATAAAGACACAAAACTTCAGATCCCAGTATTAACAGAGTAAATGAAAATATCCCAGATCTTCAAAGGTTTCAAAGAGAGGAAAGGAAACCAGGTTGAAAGAAGAAGGGGGAGGAGACAGGAGAGGGGGCGAAAGGAGTGGCCTTACAGCCGTCTCCTGCCACCTGCAGATACCCAGGCATTACGGGACTTTTCCCTGGGCCTCCAGAGAAGGGAAGCCTGGAACTCAGCCCTACCAGGAACCAGACCAGAACAGAACCAGAATTCGAGTTCTCTGCCAAAACGAGGTGATCAGTCTCCAATCCTCAGCTCAGGTTGAGGCCCTTCAACCAGACTCCTGCATCCAGGACTGGGTAACTAGAAAAAAAGGGGAAGGATAAGAAGGGTTAAGGAGAGGAAAGGGAGAGGGAAGGCGGGTGAGGTCAATAAAGTCCCTTGTTCCTTACCCAGTTGGGGCATTCTGGCCAGTTGTCTGGGTCAGGAGGAGACCAGGGTCAAAAGGGTCCCAGTTGCAGCCACTGGGTCTGGTCCTTTGGTGGGCAAGCTGGTCCCTGAGTACCCTGAGTGGTCAGGGTGTCAGTCACAGTGAAGAGTCCCTGCCAGAGTCGCCATTTGTTGCAGGAAGGGGGACCCCTTCCAGGGCCTGAAACTGGGCTCTTGTCTAACACTTGGAAATGAATTGTCTGAGGAGACACATGTGCTGACAAAGCAAGAGGTTTTACTAGGAAAGGGCACCCAGGTGGAGAGCAGTAGGGTAAGGGAACCCAGGAGAACTGCTCTGCACCTGGTTTAATGGTGATGAGAGTGGTTTCCCGGTGGTCTTAAGCCAATCATGCTGACTCAGAGTCCTTTCTGGTGGTGCAAGTGGTGCTGCATCACGTTCAGCCAAGATGGATGACAGAGAGCAGGATTCAGGGAGGTCGTCGGACATGTGGTGTCTCCTTTTGACCTTTCCTGAACTCTTCCAGTTGAGGGTGATTTATTAGTTCTGAATTCCTTACGAGGACCTCCTGTCATAAAACAACTCATGAAATGGTGTCTATGGTGCCTGGCCAAGGTGGGAGGTTTCAGTCAGTGTGCTTCCCCTAAGGGCATAGACTTGGGTTCAGTTCAGTTCAGCTCAGTTCAGTCGCTCTGTCGTGTCCGACTCTTTGCAAGCCCATGAATCGCAGCACACTGGGCCTCCCTGTCCATCACCAACTCCCGGAGTTTACTCAAACTCACGTCCATCAGGGTGATGCCATCCAGCCATCTCATCCTCTGTTGTCCCCTTCTCCTCCTGCCATCAATCTCCCAGCATCAGGATCTTTTCCAATGAGTCAACTCTTCGCATGAGGTGGCCAAAGTATTGGAGCTTCAGCTCTAGCATCAAGCCTTCCAATGAACACGCAGGACTGATCTCCTTCAGAATGGACTGGTTGGATCTCCTTGCAGTCCAAGGGACTCTCAAGAGTCTTCTCCAACACCACACTTCAAAAGCATCAGTTCTTCCACGCTCAGCCTTCTTCACAGTCCAAATCTCACATCCATACATGGCCACTGGTAAAACCATAGCCTTGACTAGACGGACCTTAGTCAGCAAAGTAATGTCTCTGCTTTTCAATATGCTAACTAGGTTGGTCATAACTTTCCTTCCAAGGAGTAAGTGTCTTTTAATTTCATGGCTGCAATCACCATCTGCAGTGATTTTGGAGCCCCCCAAAATAAAGTCTGACACTGTTTCCACTCTTTCCCCATCTATTTGCCATGAAGTGATGGGACCAAATGCCATGATCTTCGTTTCCTGAATGTTGAGCTTTAAGCCAACTTTTTCACTCTCTTCTTTCACTTTCATCAAGAGGCTCTTTAGGTCCTCTTCACGTTCTACCATAAGCATGGTGTCATCTGCATATCTGAGGTTATGGATATTTTTCCCGACAATCTTGATTCCAGCTTGTGCTTCTTCTAGAGCATTTCTCATGATGTACTCTGCATGTAAGTTAAGTAAGCAGGGTTACAATATACAGCCTTGACATACTCGTTTTCCTATTTGGAATCAGTCTGTTGTTCCATGTTCAGTTCTAACTGTTGCTTCTTGACCTGCATATAGGTTTCTCAAGAGGCAGGTCAGGTAGTCTGGTATTCCCATCTCTTTCAGAATCTTCCACAGTTTATTGTGATCCACACAGTCAAAGGCTTTGGCATAGTCAATAAAGCAGAAATAGATGGTTTTTTGGAACTTTCTTTGCTTTTTCCATGATCCAGTGGATGTTAGCAATTTGATCTCTGGTTCCTCTGCCTTTTCTAAAACCAGCTTGAACATTTGGAAGTTCGTGGTTCACCTATTGCTGAAGCCTGGCTTGGAGAATTTTGAGCATTACTTTACCAGCGTGTGAGATGAGTGCAATTGTGTGGTATTTTGAGCATTCTTTGGCATTACCTTTCTTTGGGATTGGAATGAAAACTGACCTTTTCCAGTGCTGTGGCCACTGCTGAGTTTTCCATATTTGCTGTCATACTGAGTGCAGTACTTTCACAGCATCATCTTTCAGGATTTGAAATAGCTCAACTGGAATTCCATCAACTCCACTAGCTTTGCTTGTAGTGCTGCTTTCTAAGGCCCATTTGACTTTTCATTCCAAGATGTCTGGCTCTAGGTGAGTGATCACACCATCATGATAATCTGGGTCATGAAGATCTTCTTTGTACAGTTCTTCTGTGTATTCTTACCACCTCTTCTTAATATCTTCTGCTCTGCTAGGTCCATACTATTTCTGTCCTTTATTGAGCCCATCTTTGCATGAAATGTTCCCTTGGTATCTCTAATTTTCTTGAAGAGATCTCTAGTCTTTCCCATTCTGTTGTTTTCCTCTGTTTCTTTGCATTGATTGCTGAGGAAGGCTTTCTTATCTCTCCTTGCTATTCTTTGGAACTCGGCATTCAGATGCTTATATCTTTCATTTTCTGCTTTGCTTTTCACTTCCCTTTCTTTCACAGCTATTTTTAAGGCCTCCTCAGACAGCCATTTTGCCTTTTTTGCATTTCTTTTCCATGGGGATGGTCTTGATCCCTGTCTCCTGTACAATGTCACGAACCTCTGTCCATAGTTTGTCAGCACTCTATCAGATCTAGTCCCTTAAATCTATTTCTCACTTCCACTGTATAGTCATAAGGGATTTGCTTTAGATCATACCCGAATGGTCTAGTGGTTTTCCCTACTTCCTTCAATTAAGTCTGAATTTGGCAATACGGAACTCATGATCTGAGCCACAGTCAGCCTACGGTCTTGTTTTTGTTGACTGTATAGAGCTTCTCCATCTTTGGCTGCAAAGAATATAATCAATCTGATTTCGGTGTTGACCATTTGGTGATGTCCATGTGTAGAGTCTTCTCTTGTGTTGTTGGAAGAGGGTGTTTGCTATGACCAGTGTGTTCTCTTGGCAATACTCTATTAGCCTTTGCCCTGCTTCATTCCATACTCTAAGGCCAAATTTGCCTGTTACTCCAGGTGTTTCTTGACTTCCTACTTTTGTATCCCAGTCCCCTATAATGAAAAGGACATCTTTTTTGGGGTGTTAGTTCTAAAAGGTCTTGTAGGACTTCATAGAACCGTTCAACTTCAGCTTCTTCAGTATTACTGGTTGGGGGCATAGGCTTGGATTACCATGATATTGAATGGTTTGCCTTGGAAATGAACAGAGATCATTCTGTCGCTTTTTAGATTGCATCCAAGTACTGCATTTCGGACTCTTTTGTTGACCCTGATGGCTACTCCATTTCTTCTAAGGCATTCCTGCCCATGGTAATAGATATAGTGGTCATCTGAGTTAAATTCACCCATTCCAGTCCATTTTAGTTTGCTGATTCCTAGAAAGTCAATGTTCACTCTTGCCATCTCTTGTTTGACCACTTCCAATTTGCCTTGATTCATGGACCTAACATTTTCGGTTCCTATGCAAAATAGACTTTGGTTACTGTGATACTGAATGGTTTGCCTTGGAAACAAACAGAGATTATTCTGTCATTTTTGAGATTGCACCCAAGTACAGCATTTTGAACTCTTTTCTTACTATGAGGGCTATTCCATTTCTTCTAATGGGTTCTTGCCCCTAGTAGTAGATATAATGGCCATCTGAATTAAATTCACCCATTATGGTCCATTTTAGGTCACTGATTTCTAAAATGTCAATGTGTACTCTTGCCATCTCCTCTTGACCACTTCCAATTTACCATGATTTTTAATTATATATTTACATATTATTATTTTCTTTGAAATTACACAAATAAATCATGCTATATATCATTTTTGAGCATTTTAAAAATTTTGTGAAGGCTGAGTCCTGAAGAATTGATGCTTTTGAACTGTGGTGTTGGAGAAGACACTTGAGAGTCCCTTGGACTGCAAGGAGATCCAACCAGTCCATTCTGAAGGAGATCAACCCTGGGGTTTCTTTGAAAAGAATGATGCTAAAGCTGAAACTCCAGCACTTTGGCCACCTCATGAGAAGGGTTGACTCATTGGAAAAGACCCTGATGCTGGGAGGGATTGGGGGCAGGAGGAGAAGGGGACAACTGAGGATGAGATGGCTGGATGGCATTACTGAATCGATGGACGTGGGTCTGAGTGAACTCTGGGAGTTGGTGATGAACAGGAAGGCCTGGTGTGCTGCAATTCATGGGGTCACAAAGAGTCGGACACGACTGAGTGACTGAACTGAACTGAACTGATTGGATTTTATCTTATGTGACCATAGCTATTTTCACTGGAAATAACATAAATTAGCCCCCATCACACTCAACCTAGTATATACTGAATCATTTATGGGATTCTTAACTTTGTTAGATTATTTGTCATCATTTGACTTCAAAATGACTCATTGAGAAAATATAATTTTTGCCAATTATTTTCTTTTTAGAATAAAAATAAAACATAAAGCTGATAAAGGAGAAAACAGGATTTGACAGTAAGATTAATTAGTCCTTTGAGTTAAATATTCCTTTAAAACTTGAAAGTCATCTCAGTCCATAATTCACCTTAAAGAATTATCAAAAGTTTTGCCATATAAAATTTACTTTTTCATTAATTCATTAAACATTTTTGCTTGGAAAACAATAAACAAATCCAGTTAGGAAAAGGCATTATCAAAAATTTTATAAAAACAATAAGTCAAAAGATATTTGTGGGGAATTCCCTGGTTTATTAAGGGTTAGGATTTTGAACTTTTACTGCCACATTCAATCTCTGGTTGCAAAACTGGTAACCCACAAGCCACAGAGCAGGCCAAATATATATATATATATTTACATCCTCTTGTACACTGAAGCATCATTTTAATAATAGCCAGATATGTCATAAACCTAAGAGAAAAATGGAAAAATGAATGGATAAAGAAACTGTGTTGTATATATATATAAAGTAAACATTACACAGTCATAAAAAGAAATCTTTCTACTTGTAGCAACATGGAGTTTGAAGGCATTACGTGAAGTGAAGTAGGTAAGACAAAGAAAGACAAATATTGTATGATATCACTTATGTGTGGAATTAAAAAAGCAAAAGCAAAAACAAAAATCTGAGCTCATAGATACAGAGAATAGGTTGTTGGATGGCAGAGGCAGGAGTGAGGGGTGGGTAAAATAGGTGAAAGTGGTCAGAAGTTACAAACTTCCAGTTACAAAGTAGATGTCATGGGGATACTATTGTACATTTGAAAGTTATTAAGACAGCAAGTCTTAATAGTTTTTAACACAGGAAAAAATTTAACTCCTGTGTGGTGCTGAATTTAACTAGACTTATTATGGTGATCTCTTTGCAATGTATTCAAATACTGAATCACTACATTGTACATCTGAAACGACTATAATATGTCATTTATATCTCAATAAAATGCTATTTATAAGCCTCAAGACAAAGCCACAGTAACAAAACAACAAAAGCCTCAGTAATAATTTATTTTTTAAATAAATTTATTTATTTTAATTGGAGGTTAATTGCTTTACAATATTGTGTTGGTTTTGTCATATATCAACATGTATCCACCACAGGTATACACATGTTCCCCATCCGGAACCCCTTCGCTCCTCCCTCCCGGTACCATCCCTCTCGGTCGTCCCAGTGCACCAGCCCCAAGCATCCAGTATCATGCACTGAACCTGGGCTGGTGACTCATTTCATATATGATATTATACATGTTTCAATGCCATTCTCCCAAATCATCCTGCCCTCTTCTTCTCCCACACAGTCCAAAAGACTGTTCTATACATCTGTGTCTCTTTTGCTGT
Organism: Redunca redunca; assembly: GCA_006410935.1. Classification (NCBI taxonomy): domain Eukaryota; kingdom Metazoa; phylum Chordata; class Mammalia; order Artiodactyla; family Bovidae; genus Redunca; species Redunca redunca. The sequence goes on along the minus strand of SJYQ01096301.1, from coordinate 129,166 downwards.
CTCGCATACAGGGTTATCATTGCCATCTTTCTAAATTCCATATATATGTGTTAGTATACTGTATTGATGTTTTTCTTTCTGGCTTACTTCACTCTGTATAATAGGTTCCAGTTTCATCCACCTCATTAGAACTGATTCAAATGTATTCTTTGTAATGGCTGAGTAATACTCCATTTGTACATGTACCACTGCTTTCTTATCCATTCGTCTGCTGATGGACATCTAGGTTGCTTCCATGTCCTGGCTATTATAAACTGTGCTGCGATGAACATTGGGGTACATGTGTCTCTTTCAATTCTGATTTCCTCGGTATGTATGCCCAGCAGTGGAATTGCTAGGTCATAAGGCAGTTTTATTTCCAGTTTTTTAAGGAATCTCCACACTTATTTCCATATTGGCTGTACTAGTTTGCATTCCCACCAACAGTGTAAGAGGGTTCCCTTTTCTCCACACCCTCTCCAGTATTTATTGTTTGTAGACTTTTGGATTGCAGCCATTCTGACTGGTGTTAAATGGTACCTCATTCTGGTTTTGATTTGCATTTCTCTGATAATAAACAATGTTGAGCACCTTTTCATGTGTTTGTTAGCCATCCGTATGTCTTCTTTGGAGAAATGTCTATTTAGTTCTTTGGCCCATTTTTTGACTGGGTCCTTTATTTTTCTGGAATTGAGCTGCAGGAGTTGCTTGTATATTTTTGAGATTAGTTGTTTGTCAGTTGCTTCATTTGCTATTATTTTCTCCCATTCTGAAGGCTGTCTTTTCACCTTGCTTATAGTTTCCTTTGTTGGGCAGAAGCTTTTAAGTTTAATTAAGTCCCATTTGTTTATTTTTGCTTTTGTTTCCAGTATTCTGGGAGGTGGGTCATAGAGGATCCTGCTGTGATGTATGTCGGAGAGTGTTTTGCCTGTGTTCTTCTCTAGGAGTTTTATAGTTTCTGGTCTTACATTTAGATCTTTAATCCATTTTGAGTTTAGTTTTGTGTATGGTGTTAGTAATACTTTAAATCACGGAAAGTAATATGGTGTTAAAGACCCAAGTGCAAGATATGATTAGACCCAGAGGAGCTTAAATGTGGGTTGGGTTTGCTGTCTTCGCAGAGTGAGCCAAGGATCAGCAGAAGACTATCCAACAGCTTCCAATACCTTTCTCCTGTCTCAGTGATTCCATCACTGCACATTCATTTGTGGAGATTTTCAAGACATCAAGATTTTGAGATGCTCTGTTGAAAAAACTATATGATTTTAAGGGAAGATAAACTTTATTTTAAGGCTAAACTTTAATGAGTAGGTAATGGATTATGAAAAAAAAAATTTGCCTACTACCTGAGAGAAAATAAGGGACTGAGACAAACAAAATTGCTAAAGAAAATTTAAGATAAAAAATATTATGTTAAATTAGAGACATGAGTAGAAGGATAAAATACTCATTGGAACAAGTGGATAAGAACAAAAGACCTAGCTGATGCTAGTGTGGCTGGGAATGAATGCTGAATGAGATTTAAAGGGACGTTTCATGGAAGAACGACACATTATCATGAAGAAGAGAAGAGAAGAAAGATCGTGACTGTAAGGTATAGAGCCAGGATCATCTGCACTTTTAGACCATATTTTGGGTATTGTCCATTCCGGAAAAGAGGGATATGGTGTGAGGCAATATTTTATAATGGTTTTCAGACTGTGAAAGGGTTTTCACTGTTATGAAAGTGAATTTCTTCCCTTGGAAAGATCCATGCCACTCCTGAGATAAATTTTAACTATATTTATAAACCAAAAGGATGCTTTGTATGCCATATGTAAAATCAAAATTGTTTTCTC
>SJYQ01096301.1:108051-127255 GCA_006410935.1 Redunca redunca | reverse complement strand
ACATTTATTTGAAGAATTTTATAGATTCAAATTTTAAAATTTTGATCATTGTATTTAAATCTAGGTGGAATTAATACATCACAATCCAAAGAGTGCTATGAAAATGAGAAATGAGAAAAAATTTTATAAGAGAACACTATCAAATATGAATGATGCAATATGCTTAGTAATGAAAAATTCTGTTCAGAAAATTTTTACTTTGTGACTGTGCCAACACAAATTTGTGACTTTGACCACAAATTTCTTTTCTTTAATTAAAAAAGAATGTAATGAGTTCAAGGACCTTTTAGTCAGGCAGTTATGCAAGTTCAAGCAATTTAATGAGTGTGTGCCTCTCCTTGTGTCAGCAAACAGGTTAACAATTGGCCTCCCGTAAATGCACAGTTTGGAATGATACAAAGAAATGGCCTCATGGATCACCACGTGTTGTGACCAGGGTATATAAGCATCCCTCTGCACGTGCTGACATCCACACTCAGGACCTGGTCTTGAACAGCAAACCGGACTCACCACCCCTGACACCATGTGCCATTACAGCAACTACTACAGCGGCCTGGGCTACGGCTACGGAGGCTTTGGAGGCCTGGGCTTTGGCCGTGGCTGTGGATGCGGCAGCTTCCGCAGGCTGGGCTACGGCTCTGGCTTCGGAGGCTATGGATATGGCTCTGGTTTTGGAAGCTTTGGCTCTGGCTGCTGTTACCGTCCACTGTTCTTTAGAAGATGTGGCTTCTCCAGCTTCTACTAAACTCTGGCTCTAGTAACCCAACATCTGCTACCATGAGTGGATTTGCAACAATGTTATTCAGTCAATGAACTGAAAGTTCCCTAGGCCTGTATACATGTAAACCTTAAGAATTTCAGAGAATTTATTATTTATTTATTAGTTATAAGCATCTCTGTCTCGTTTTTCCTGAAATTTGTTAGCTTGGGCATGGATGGATAAATGATGTTGATGACCAATAAATTATCTAATTGGAAATGCAAAATATGGATCTTTGGGGTTCATTTAACTCAGTATGTATACATACCTGTGTATAATTTTCCTATTTGTCAATTATAAATACAAGAATTTTCTCCTTTAATATTTTTATAAAAACAGGTCGTGTTAGATATACCTATTGATAGCTGGTAGTGTTCTCCTTTATTAAACCTGTAATCAGAGCATACTTGCATTTCACAAATCTTAAAATCCATATTTATAAATTTTTAGGAAAGATCAGCTCTGTTTTTCTGTGAATTTATTAGTTATAAAGTGTTATAGTATTGTCCTATTTTCATCATTTTCTGCTGTCATCAAGTGTGTTATGTATGTAAGATAAAACTGAGTAAAATGATCTAAAAGTCATTAAAAAACTGGATAGTAAAAATATGAACTTTGGCCACTCAACTTATTCATCTCACCCTCTTAAATCATCTGCATCATCATTGCTGCATTGAAGTATTTGTAATTCAGTAAGAATTCATTGGAAAAAACACTGATGCTAGGGAAGATGACGGCAGGAGGAGAAGGTGGCAGCAGAGAATAAGGTGATTGTCTGGCTTCACCAGCTCAATGGGTATGAGTTTGAGGAAATGGAGATAGAGAAGGACAGGGAATCCAGACCTACTTCAGTTCATGGGGTCACAAAGAGACAGACATGATTTAGTGACTGAACAAGAACAAAAACAAAAACACTAAATGCACAGAAATATTATCAAGGAGCAAAAAGTTTTTTATCTAGAACTGATCAAAATTTCCATTTGATAAATTTTTAAAAAATTATATAAAGAGGAATGCAAATAAAAAATATTCTTTCAAAAACAATCATTTCATTGCAATATAAGAAATGAGGAATGGGTAAAATTCCAGATTTTCTAATTCTTTTTCCTAAAACTTAATGTTATCTTCAAGTACTGATATAACCCAAATAATATTTGGTATAAATTTGGCAAATACATTTTTTAAAAGGGCTTTCTGGGTGGTTCTGTGCTAGTGAATTACTTGCCAAGGCACGAGACATGGGTTAGATGCTTGGGTCAGGAAGATCCCCTAGAGGTGAGCAACTCACTCCAATATTCTTGTAGGGAAAATGCCTTGGAGAGAGGAGCCTGGTGGGTGAGCAACTCACTCCAATATTCTTGTAGGGAAAATGCCTTGGAGAGAGGAGCCTGGTGGGCTATGGTCCATGGGGTCACAAAGATGTCAGAGATAACTGAAGTGACCGAGTCTGCACGCATGCAATCAGGTAATAGTTCCTAGTATATGGACAAGCCCTACTGTTGCTATTTAGTCACTCAGTCATGTCTGGCACTTTCTGACCCCATGGACTGCAGCGCACCAGGCTTCCCTGTCCTTCACCCTTTCCTGGAGCTTGCTCAAACTCACGTCCATTGAGTCGGTGATGCCATTCAACCATCTGATCCTCTGTCAAACACTTCTCTTTCTGCATTCAATCTTTCCCAGCATCAGGGTATTTTCTAATGAATCAGTTCTTTGCATCAGATGGCCACAGTAATGAAGCTTCAGCTCCAACATCAGTCATTTCAATGATTATTCAGCACTGATTTCATTTAGGTTTGATTGCCTTGCAGTCCAAGGGAATCTTAAGAGTCTTCTCCACTACCACAGTTCAAAAGCATCAGTTCTTCAGCTGTCAGCCTTCTTTATGGTACAATTCATGCATCCATATATGACTGCTGGAAAAACTATAAATGACTATATAGACTTTGTCGGGAAAGTAATGTCACTGATTTTTAATATGCTGTCTAGGTTGGTCACAGCTTTTCTTCCAAGGAGCAAGTGTCTTTTAATTTCATAACTGCAGTCACCATCTTCAGTGATTTTGGGGCCCAAGAAAATAAAGTCTCACTATTTCCATCATTTTCCCATCTATTTGTCATGAAGTGATGGGACCAGATGCCATGGTTTTAGTTTCATAAATTAAGTTTTAAGTCAGCTTTTTCACTATCCTCTTTCACTTTCATCAAAAGGGTCTTTAATTCCTCTTTGTTTTCTGCCATAAAGCTGGTGTCATCTGCATATCTGAGGTTATTGATATTTCTCCCAGCAATCTTGATTCCAGCTCGTGTTTCATCCAGCCCAGCATTTCACATGATGTACTCTGTATAAAAGCTAAATTAGCAGGGTGACAATATACAGCATTTATATACTCCTTTCCCAATTTTGAAACAGTCCATTGTTCCAAGTGCAGTTTTAACTGTTGCTTCTTGCCCTGCATACAAGTTTCTCAGGAGGTAGATAGGGTGGTTTGATATTCTCATCTGAATAAGAATTTTACACAGTTTGTTGTGATATGGTTGGATAGAATCACTGACTCAATGGACAAGAGTCTGTGTAAACTTTTCTGGGAATTGGTGATGGACAGGAAGGACTGGGCATGCTGCGTCCAATGGGATCACAAAGAGTTGGACATGACTGAACGATTGAACTGAACTGACCGACACAGTCAAAGGTTTTAGTGCAGTCAATGAAGCAGACATAGATAATTTTCTGGAATACTCTTGCTTTTTTGATGATTCAACAATTCTTGGCAATTTGATTTCTGGTTCCTCTGTATTTTCTGAATCCAGCTTGAACATCTCGAAGTTTTCGGTTAACATATTGTTGAAGTCTGGCTTGGAGAATTTTGTGAATTAACTCGCTAGCCTGTGAGATGAGTGCAATTGTGCAGTAGTTTGAACATTCTTTGGCATTGCCTTTCTTTGGGACTGGAATAAAAACTGACCTTTTCCTGTTCTGTGGCCGTTACCTAGTTTTCTAAATTTGCTGGCCGTCTCTGGGGTCGCACAGGGTCGGACACGACTGAAGTGACTTAGCAGCAGCAGCTGGCATATTGAGTGCAGCACTTTAACAGCATCATCTTTTAGGATTTAAAATAGCTCAGCTGGAATTCCATCACTTCCACTGACTGGGAATGAATGGTGAGAGAGATTTAAAGAGAGGTTTCACAGAAGAAGGATACAGGGATTGTAAAGAATAATAGAGAAGAAAAATTGTAACTGTAAAGCATAGAGTCATGATCATCTGCATTTTAGACCATATTTGGGTATTGCCCATTCTGAAAAAGATTATCATGTGAGGCAATATTTTATAGTGGTTTTCAGACTGGTTATGAAACTGAGTTTTTTCCCTTGGAAAGTTCCTTGCCACTTCTGAGAGCAATTTTACTATATTTATAAACCAAAAGAATGCTTTGTATGCCATATGCCAAATCAAAATAGTTTTCTTGTCTGTGTATGCATATATACTATATANAGAAATGAGGAATTATTTTATGAAAAAACTCTGTCAAATAAGAATGATGCAATATGCTTAGTAATGAAGAATTCTATTCAGGAAATTTTTACTTTGTGACTTTGATAACACAAATTTGTGACTTTGACTACAATTTTTTTTTCTCTAATTAAAAAAGAATGTAATAAATTCAAGGGCATTTTAGTCAGGCAGTTATGCAAGCTCAAACAGTTTAATGAGTGTGTGCCTCTCCTTGTGTCAACAAACTGATTAACAATTTGCCTCTGGTAAATGAATAATTTCAAATGATACAAAGGAATGACCATGTGTTTTCCCATGTGTTCTGACAAGGGTATATAAGCATCCTTCCACAAGTGCTGACATCCACACTCAGGACCTGGTCTTGAACAGCAAACCAGACTCACCACCCCTGACACCATGAGCCATTACAGCAACTACTACGGAGGCCTGGGCTACGGCTATGGAGGCTTTGGTGGCCTGGGCTTTGGCCGTGGCTGTGGATGCGGCAGCTTCCGCAGGCTGGGCTACGGCTCTGGCTTCGGAGGCTATGGATACGGCTCTGGTTTTGGAAGCTTTGGCTCTGGCTGCTGTTACCGTCCACTGTTCTTTAGAAGATGTGGTTTCTCCAGCTTCTACTAAACTCTGGCTCTAGTAACCCAACATCTGCTGCCAAGAATGGATTTGAAACAACATTATTAAGTTGAAGAATTGAAATTTCCCTAGGCCTGTATACATGTAAACCTTAAGAATTTCAGATAATTTATTATTTATTAATTAGTTATAAGCATGTCTATCTCATGTTTCCTGGAATTTATTACCTTGGGCACTAATGGATGACTGATGTTGACGACCAATAATTAATTGGAAATGCAAAATATAGATCTTTGGGGTTCATTTAACTCAGTATGTGTACATACCTATATGTAATTTTTCCATTTGTCAATTATAAACACAAGAATTTTCTCCTTTAATATTTCTATAAAAACAGGTCATGTTAGATATACCTGTTGGTAATGTTCCATTTTATTAAAACTGTGGTCAGAGCACACTTGCATTTCACAAATCTTAAAATCCATATTTCTAAATTTTTAGGAAAAATAAGCTGTTTTTCTGTGAATCATGCATTGGAGAAGGAAATGGCAACCCACTCCAGTGTTCTTGCCTGGAGAGTCCCAGGAACAGCAGAGCCTTGTGGGCTGCCGTCTATGGGGTTGCACAGAGTCGGACATGACTGAAGCGACTTAGCAGATTAAATATAATAGGTGTTATAATGTTGTCCTGTATTCATCATCATCCTTGGCTTTTCAAGAGAGTTCTCTAACATCACAGTTTAAAAACATCAGTTCTTCAGCTCTCAGCCTTCTTTATGATAACCCATACATCCATGCATGCCTACTGCAAAAACCATAGCTTTGACTATATGGACCTTTGTCGAGAAAGTAACATCTCTGCTTTTTAATATGCAGTCTAGTTTGATCATAGCTTTCCTTCCAAGGAGTAAGTGTTTTTTAATTTCATGGCTGCAGTCACCATCTTCAGTGATTTTGGAGCCCCCAAAATAACTTCTGTCACAGTTTCAATGGTTTTCCATCTTCTGCCCATGAACCGAGTGGGATGCCATGAAGATGCCATATTCTTTGTTTTTTGAATGTTGACTTTTAAGCCAGTTTTCACTCTCCTCTTTCACTTTCATCAAAAAGGCTCTTTAGTTCCTTTTTTATTTCTGCCATAAGAGTGGTGTCATCTGTATATCTGAAGTTATTGATATTTCCCCTGACAATCTTGATTCCCGTTTGTGCTTCATCCAGCCCAGCATTGCAATGATGTACTCTGATCAGTTCAGTTCAGTTCAGTCGTTCGGTCATGTCCAACTCTTTGCGACCCCATGAACTGTAGCACGCCAGGCCTCCCTGTCCATCACCAACTCCCGGAGTTCGCCCAAACACATGTCCATTGAGTTGGTGATACCATCCAACCATCTCAACCTCTCTCATCCCCTTCTCCTCCTGCCTTCAATCTTTCCCAGCATCAGGGTCTTTTCAAATGACTCGGCTCTTTGCATCAGGTGGCAAAAATATTGGAGTTTCAGCTTCAGCATCAGTCCTTCCAATGAACACCCAAGACTGATCTCCTTTAGTATGGACTGGTTGGATCTCCTTGCAGTTCAAGGGACTCTCAAGAGTCTTCTCCAGCACCACAGCTCAAAAGCATCAATTCTTCTGCACTCAGCTTTCTTTATAGTCCAACTCTCACATCTATACATGACCACTGGAAAAACCATAGCCTTGATTAGTGGGGCCTTTGTTGACAAAGTAATGTCTCTGCTTTTTAGTATGGTATCTAGATTGGTCATAACTTTCCTTCCAAGAAGTAAGTGTCTTTTAATTTCATGGCTGCAGTAACCATATGCAGTGATTTTGGAGCTAAAAAAAAAAAAAAAAAAAAAGTCTGACACTGTTTCCACTATTTCCCCATCTATCTCCCATGAAGTGATGGGACCAGATGCCATGATCTTCGTTTTCTGAATATTGAGCTTTAAGCCAACTTTTTTGCTCTCCTCTTTCACTTTCATCAAGAGGCTCTTTAGTTCTTCACTTTCTGCCATAAGGGTGGTGTCATCTGCATATTTGAGGTTACTGATATTTCTTCCAGCAATCTTGATTGTGGCTTGTGCTTCTTCCAGCCCAGTGTTTCTCATGATGTACTCTGCATATAAGTTAAATAAGCAGGGTGACAATATACAGTCTTGATATACTCCTTTTCCTAGTTGGAAACAGTCTGTTGTTCCATGTCCAGTTTTAACTGTTACTTCCTGACCTGCATACAGATTTCTCAAGAGGCAGGTCAGGTGGTCTGGTATTCCCGTCTCTGTCAGAATTTTCCACAGTTTATTGTGATCCACACAGTCAAAGGCTTTGTCATAGTCAATAAAGCAGAAATAGACGTTTTTCTGGAACTCTCTTGCTTTTTCCATCATCCAGTGGATGTTGGCAATTTGATCTCTGGTTCCTCTGCCTTTCCTAAAACCAGCTTGAACATCTGGAAGTTCACAAATCACATACTACTGAAGCCTGGCTTGGAGAATTTTAAGGATCACTTTAGTAGCGTGTGAAATAAGTGCCAATTGTGCGGTAGTTTGAGCATTCTTTGGCATTGCCTTTCTTTGGGACTGGAATGAAAACTGACCTTTTCCAGTCCTATGGCCACTGCTAAATTTTCCAAATTTGCTGACATATTGAGTGCAGCACTTTCACAGCATCATCTTTGAGAATTTGAAATAGCTCAACTGGAATTCCATCACCCCCACTAGCTTTGTTCATAGTGATGTTTTCTAAGGCCCACTTGACTTAATATTCCAGGATGTCTGGCTCTAGATGAGTGATCACACCATCGTGATTATCTGGGTCATGAAGATCTTTTTTGTACAGTTCTTCTGTGTATTCTTGCCACCTCTTCTTAATATCTTCTGCTTCTGTTAGGTCCATACCATTTCTGTCCTTTATCAAGCCCATCTTTGCATGAAATGTTCCCTTGGTATCTCTAATTTTCTTGAAGAGATCTCTAGTCTTTCCCATTCTGTTGTTTTCCTCTATTTCTTTGCACTGATTGCTGAGGAAGGCTTTCTTATCTCTCCTTGCTATTCTTAGGAACTCTGCATTCAGATGGGAATATCTTTCCTTTTCTCCTTTGCTTTTTGCTTCCCTTCTTTTCATAGCTATTTGTAAGGCCTCCTCAGAGAGCCATTTTGCTTTTTTGCATTTCTTTTTCTTGGGAATGGTCTTGATTCTTGTCTCCTGTACAATGTCACTAATCTATGTCCATAGTTCATCAGGCACTCTGTCTATCAGATCTAGTCTGTTAAATCTATTTCTCACTTCCACAGTATAGTCATAAGGGATTTGCTTTAGATCATACCTTAATGGTCTAGTGGTTTTCTCCACTTTCTTCAGTTTCAGTCTGAATTTGGCAATAAGGAGTTCCTGATCTGAGCCACAGTCAGCTCCCGGTCTTGGTTTTGCTGACTGTATAGAGCTAAATAACCTGGGTGACAATATACAGCCTTGAAGTACTCCTTTCCCAATTTTGAACCAGTCCATTGTTCCAAGTGCAGTTTTAACCATTGCTTCTCGATCTGCATACAGGTTTCTCAGGAGGCAGATAAGGTGGTTTGATATTCTCACCTCTTTAAGATTTCTCACAGTATTGTGAGCCACACAGTCAAAGCTTTAACACATTCAATAAAACAGATGTAGTTTATTTTTTCTGGAATTCTCTTGCTTTTTCTGTGATTCAGTGATTCTTGACAGTTTGATCTCTGGATCCTCTCTATTTTCTAAATCCAGCTTGAACATCTGGAAGTTCTCGGTTTGTGTACTGTTGAGGCTTGCTTGGAGGATTTTGAGAATTAATTTGCAAGCATGTGAGATGAGTGCAGTTGTGCAGTAGTTTGAACATTCTTTGTCATTTCCTTTCTTTGGAATTGGAATGAAAACTGACCTTTCCAGTCCTGTGGACTCTGTTGAGTGTTCCAAAATTGCTGGCATATTGAGTGCAGCACTTCCACAGCATCATCTTTTAGGATTTGAAATAGCTCAGCTGGGATTCCATCACCTCCAATAGCTTTGTTCTTAGTGATGCTGCCTAAGGGCCACTTGACTTTGCAGTCCAAGATAGATGGCTCTAGGTGAGTGACCACACCATTGTGGTTATCTGGTTCAGTAAGATTTTTTTTTTAATAGTTTTTTGTGTATTCTTTCAACCTCTTCTTAATCTCTTCTGATTCTGTTAGGTCCTTGCTTTTCTATACATTATTGTGCCCATCTTTCCATGAAATATTCCCTTGGTGTCCCTAATTTTCTTCAAGACAGCTGTATTCTTTCCCATTCTATTGTTTTCCTCTATTTCTTTGCATTGCTCACTTAGGAAAGCTTTCTTATCCGTCCTTGATATTCTTTGGGAGTTCACCTTCAGATGGGTATATCTTCCTTTCTTCCTTTGCCTTTAGCTTTTCTTCTTTTCTCAACTCTTTGTAAGGCTTCCTCAGGCAACCATTTTGCCTTTTTGCATTTCTTTTTCTTGGGGATGCCTTTGATCACCACCTCCTATACAATGTCATGAACCTTCATCCATAGTTCTTCAGGCACTCTGTTTATCAGATTTAACCCCTTGAATCTATTTGACACTTCTACTGTAGAATCATAAGGGATTTGATTCCCTACTTTCTTCAATTCAAATCTGAACTTGGCAATAAGGTGTTCCTGATCTGAGCCACAGTCAGCTTCTAGTCTTGTTTTTGCTAACTGTATAGAGCTTCTCCATGTTTGACTGCAATGAATATAATCATCTGACTTCGGAATTGACTGTCTGGTGATGCACATGTGTAGATTTGTCTTTTGTGTTGTTGGAAGAGGGTGTTTGCTATGACCAATATGTTCTCTTGGCAAAACTCTATTAGTCTTTGTCCTGCTTCATTTTGTACTCTAAGGCCAAACTTGCCTGTTACTCGAGTTATCTCTTGACTTTCTGCTTTTGCATTCCAGTCCCCTATGATGAAAAGGACACATCTTTTTGATGTTAGTTCTAGAAGGTCTGGTAGATTTTCATGGAACCATTCAACTCTAGCTTCTTCGGTATAGTGGTTGGGGCATAGATAGGTTACTGTGATATTGAATGGTTTGCCTTGGAAACAAACAGAGATTATTCTGTCATTTTTGAGATTGCACCCAAATACAGCATTTGGACTCTTTTGCTACTGTGAGGACCATTCCACCTCTTCTAAGGGATTCTTTCCCCTAGAAACAGATATAATGGGCTTCTTAAATTTGCCCATTCTGGTCCATTTTAGGTCACTGATTCCTAAAATGTTGATGTCCACTCTTGCCATCTCCTCTTGACCACTTTCAATTTACCTTGATTTTTAATTTTATATTTTCATATTATTATTGTCTTTGAAATTACACAAATAAATTATGCCATATTTCAATTTTAGCACTTTTTAAAAATTGTAGAGTCTACTGGATTTTATTTCATGTGACCATAGCTATTTTCTCTGAAGATAACATAAATTAGCTTCCATCACACTCAACCTAGTAGATTTACTAAATCATTCATGGGATTCTTAACTTTGTTAGATTTTTTGTCATCATTTGACTTCAAAATGACTCATTGAGAAAAATATAATTTTGACCAACTCTTTTCTTTTTCAGAATAAAAATAAAGCTTGGTTAAGGAGAAAACAGGAATTAACAGTAAGATTGATTAGTCCTTTGAGTTAAATATTCCTTTAAGACTTGAAAGTCATTTCAGTCTGTAAGTCACCTTAAAGAATTATCACAGTTGTGCCATATAAAATAATTTTTTTCATTAATTCAACAAATATTTTTGCTTTAAAAAATAATAAACAAATCCAGTAAGGTAAATGCATTATTAAGAATGTTGTAAAAACGATAACTTAAAAGATATTTGTGGGCAGTTCCCTGGTTTCTTAGGGGTGAGGATTGTGAACTTTTACTGCCTTGGCCAGATTCAATCTCTGGTTATGAAACTGATATCCCACAAGCCACGCAGCAGGGCAAAAATGAAAAAAGAAATGTTTGCACTTTCTTATTAACTAAAACATTATTTATAATAGCCCAGATATGGCATCAACCTAAGAGACAATAAAAATAAATGGATAAAGAAAATGTATTATATACATAAAGTGTAACATTACACAGTCTTAAAAAGAAATCTTTCTACTTATAAGAACATAGATGGACTTTGAAGGCATTACACCAAGTGAAATAAGTAAGAAAAAGAAAGACAGATATCATATGATTTCACTTGTATGTGGAATTAAAAAACAGAAACAAAAATCTGAGCTCATAGATACAGAGAACAGGTTGTTGGTTGGCAGAGGCAAGAGTGAAGGGTGGGCAAAATAGGTGAAAGTGGTCAGAGGTTACAAACTTCCAATTACAAAATAGATGTCATGGGATACTATATTGTAAACCTGAAAATTATTAAGACAGCAAATATTAAGAGCTTTTAACACAGGAAATAATTTAACTCCTGTGTGGTGATGAATTTAACTAGACTTATTGTGGTGATCACTTTGTAATGTATGCAATACTGAATCATTATGTTGTACATCTGAAATGAATATAATATATGTCATTTATATTTCAGTAAAATGATATTTATAAGCCTCAAGACAAAGCCATAGTAACAAAACAACAAAAGCCTCAGTAACAATTTAAATTGTGGAAAGTGATATGGTGTTAAAGACCCAAGTGCAAGATATGATTAGACCCAGAGGAGCTTAAACGTGGGTTGGGTTTGCTCTCTTCACAGAGTGAGCCAAGGAACAGTGGAAGACTATACAACAGCTTCCAATACCTTTCTCCTGTCTCAGTCATTTCATGACTGCACATTCATTTTTGGAGATTTTCAAGACATCAAGATTTTGAGATACTCTGTTGAAAAAGCTATATGATTTTAAGGGAAGACAAACTTTATTTTAAGGCTAAACTTTAATGAGTAGGTAATGTATTAGGAAAATAAATATTTGCCTGCTACCTGAGGGAAAATAAGGCACTGAGACGAATGGAATTTCTAAAGAAAATTTAAGATAAAAAATATTATGATAAAATTAGAGACATGAGTAGAAAGAAAAAATACTGATTGGAACAAGTGGATAAAAACAAAAGACCTAGCTGATGCTAGCATGCATGGGAATGAATGCTGAGTGGGATTTAAAGAGAGGTTTCCCAGAAGAAGGATACACGAATCATGGAGAAGAGAAGAGAAGAAAGATAGTAACTGTAAAGCATAGAGCCAGGATCATCTTCACTTTTAGACCATATTTTGGGTATTGTCTGTTCTGAAAAAGAAGATTATCGTATTTTATAATGGTTTTCAAGGCACTATTTTATAATGGTTTTCAACTGGTTATGAAAGTGAGTATTTTCCCTTGGAAAGCTCCTTTCATTTGTGAGATAAATTTTTACTATATTTATNTTTGAAGAATTTTATAGATTTTATAAATTTAAATGTTTAAATCTTAATCATTGTATTTAAATCTAGGTGGAATTAATACATGAGAAACCAAAGAATTCTAGGAAAAGGAGAAATGAGAAGACATTTTTTGAGAAAACACTGTCAAATATGAATGATGCAATATGCTTAGTAATGAAAAATTCTTTTCAGGACATTTTTACTTTGTGACTGTGCCAACACAAATTTGTGACTTTGACGACAAATTTCTTTCTTTAATTAAAAAAGAATGTAATGAGTTCCAGGACCTTTTAAACAGGCAGTTATGCAATCTCAAACATTTTAATGAGTGTGTGCCTCTCCTTGTGTCAGCAAACAGGTTAACAATTGGCCTCCTGTAAATGCACAGTTTGGAATGATACAAAGAAATAGCCTCACGTATCACCACATGTTGTGACCAGGGTATATAAGCATCCCTCCGCAAGTGCTGACATCCACACTCAGGACCTGGTCTTGAACAGCAAACCGGACTCACCACCTGACACCATGAGCCATTACAGCAACTACTACAGTGGCCTGGGCTACGGCTACGGAGGATTTGGAGGCCTGGGCTTTGGCCGTGGCTGTGGATGCGGCAGCTTCCACAGGCTGGGCTACGGCTCTGGCTTCGGAGGCTATGGATATGGCTCTGGTTTTGGAAGCTTTGGCTCTGGCTGCTGTTACCGTCCACTGTTCTTTAGAAGATGTGGCCTCTCCAGCTTCTACTAAACTCTGGCTCTAGTAACCCAACATCTGCTGCCAAGAATGGATTTGAAACATTATTCAGTTGAAGAACTGAAATTTCCCTAGGCCTATATACATCCAAACCTTAAGAATTTCAGAGAATGTATTATTTATTTATTAGTTATAAGCATCTCTGTCTCATGTTTCCTGGAATTTGTTAGCTTGGGCCCTAAGAAATGACTGATGTTGACAACCAATAAATTATCTAATTGGAAATACAAGCTATGGCTCTTTGGTTTCATTTAACTCGGTATGTGTATGTACCTGTATTTAAGTTTTCTATTTGTCAATTATAAATACAAAGATTACCTCCTATAATATTTTTATAAAACAGGTCATGTTAGATATACCTTTTTATAGTTGGTAGTCATCTGTATTATTAAAACTGTAGTCAGAGCATACTTGCATTTCACAAAACTTAAAATCCGTATTTCCAAATTTTTAGGAAAAATAAGCTGTTTTTCTGTGAATCTATTAATTATAATGTGTGTTATAATGTTGTCCTATATTTTTCATCTTCTGCTTTCATCTAGTTTGTTAGGCATGTAAGATAAGTGAGTAAAATGATCTAAAAGTCATTAAGAAAACTGAATAGTAAAAATATGAATTTTGGCCACTCAGCTCACTCAGCTCACTCTTAAATCATCTGCATCATCATTACTACACTGAAGTATTTGTAATTCAGTAAGAACTCATTGGAAAAAACACTGATGCTGGGAAACATGAGAGCAGGAGGAGAAAGTGGCAGCCGAGAATAAGGTGATTGGATGGCATCACCAGTACAATGGAAATGAGTTTGTGGAAACTCTGGGAGATAAAGACAGGGAAACCTGGCCTACTTCAGTTCATGGGGCACAAAGGGTCAGACATGACTTAGTGACTGAACAACAATGAAAACAAAAGCCCTAAATGCATAGAAATATATCAAGGAACAAAAATTTTACAATCAAAATTTCCATTTGATAAGTTAAAAAAATCATATTAAGAGAAATGTAAATAAAACATTATTCTTTCAAAAACAATCATTACATTGCAATATAAGAAATGGGGAACAGTTAAAAGTCCAGATTTTCTAAATTGTTTTCCTAAAACTTAATGATATCTTTGGATAATGATATAACCCAAATATTTGGTATAAATTGGGCAAATATAATTTTAAAAGGGCTTTCTGTGTGGCTCAGTGGTAATGAATTATTTGCTAAGGCACAAGATGCGGGTTAGATGCTTGGGTCAGGAGGATCCCCTAGAAGTGGGCAACTCACTCCAATTTTCTTTTTTGGAAAATCCCATTAAGGGATGAGCCTGGTGGACTATTGTCCATGGGGTCACAAAGAGTCAGATATGACAGAAGCAACTGAATATGTACCCATGCAATAGGTAAATAGTTCCTAGTATATGGACAAGCCCTACTGTTGTTTAGTCCCTCAGTCATGTCTGACTCTTTGTGACCCATGGACTACAGCAACTAGGCTTCTCTGTCCTTCACTCTTTACAGGAGCTTGCTCAAACTCAAGTCCATTGAGTCAGTGATGCTATTCAACCATCCCATCCTCTGTCGAACATTTCTCCTCCTGTCTTCAATCTTTCTCAGCATCAGGGTATTTTCTAATGAGTTAGCTCTTCCCATCAGTTGGCCAAACTACTGGAGCTTCAGCTTCAGCATCAATGCTTCCAAAGAACATTCAGGACTGATTTCCTTTAGGATTGACTGGTTCGATCTCCTTGCAGGCCAAGGGACTCTCACGAGTCTTCTTTAAAACCACAGTTTGAAAACATGAATTCTTCATTGCTCAGCCTTCTTTATTGTTGAACTCCTACATTCATATATGACAATTGGAAAAAACATAGCTTTGACTATATGGACTTTTGTTGGCAAAGTACTGTCTGTACTTTTTCATATGCTGTCTAAGCTTATCATAGCTTTTCTTTTGAGGAGCAAGCATTTTTTTTAATTTCAAGGGTGTGGTCACAATCTGTAGTGATTTTGGAGCCCAAGAAAATAAAGTCTGTCAATGTTAACCATTGTTTCCTCATTATTTGCCATGAAGTGATTGGACCAGATGCCATGATCTTAGTTTTCTAAATGTTGAGTTTTAAGCCAACATTTTTGCTCTCCTCTTTGACTTTTATCCAGAGTCTCTATTTCTTCTTCACTTTCTGCCATATAGTGATTTTCATCTGCATGAGGTTATTGCTTTTCTTCTGAAAATCTTGATCCCAGCTTGTGCTTCATCCAGCCCAGCATTTTCCATGATGTGCTCTGCATGGAAGTTAAATAAGCAGGATGACAACATACAGCTTTGACATACTCCTTTCCCAATTTGGAACCATTCTGCTCTTCCATGTCTGGTTCTAACTATGGACATGCCTTATAGGGCTAAAAATGAAAACTGTCATCAATGTCATTAGAAGTGTTGTGTATGATACTTCTAGTCAAATATATTATCATATTTTATTACATCCTACTTCATGATTCAATTCATTTTTTCTGAGAAACACATTTTGAATTAATGGTAGGAGTGCCTTTTGTTGTTGCTGTTTAGTTGCTAATTCAGGCTCCCCCATCCAAGTCTGATGTTTCTGTGAACCCATGAAATGTAGCCCACTAGGCTCTTCTTTCCATGGGATTTTCCAAGCAAGAATACTGGAGAGGGTTACAATTTCCTTCTTTAGGGGATCCTCCCGACTTCGGGATTGAATCCATGTCTCCTGTAATAGCAGGAGGATTCTTTACCACTGATCCTCCATAATTGCCCTTAGCCTCCAAATAAAGCTATATTTTGGCCAATGGAAGAATATGTCTTCATCATTTAGCATGACAAAACAGGACCTGAGCTTCACAATCAACTCCTTGCCTTCTTGTAGACAGTTCTCAAAAAGACTAACAAAGAATTGCCTGAGTATTTGAGTCCATTGAATTAACCAAAACATAGATCAAAAACAAAGCAAACAAAAAGCCAAGAAAATTCTCAAAAGAAATTTGCATTTCTCAGTTTTCAAATTAATTAATATCCAAAACATATTACCATTGTTCCCTTATTTAACCCACAATTAAATCAATAAAAAATATCTGGTCTGTATATTTCACAGATTTGTTTTCTAATTTTTTATTTAATTATATATCTACATATTGTTATTTTCTTTGAAAATGCACAAGTAAATCATGGCATATTTTATTAGTCAGCTTTTTAAAAAATTGTAAATTCTATTGGCTTTTATCTCATGTGAGCATAGCTATTTTCATTGAAATAAGAACAAAAATTAGCCCTCATCACACTCAATATGGACATCCCTTGTGGCTCAGCTGGTAAAGAATCTACCTGCAATGCGAGAGACCTGGGTTCAATCCCTGGGTTATGAAGATCCCCTGGAGAAGGGAAAGACTACCCACTCCAGTATTCTGGCCTGGAGAATTCCACGGGCTCTTGTAGTCCATGGGGTCTCAAAGAGTCAGACACGACTGAGCTGCTTTCACACTTCACACTCAATATAGCACATTTACTTAATCATTCAAAATAACTCATTGAGAAAAATATGCTGCTACTGCTGCTAAGTCGCTTCAGTCGTGTCCAACTCTGTGCGACCCCATAGACGGCAGCCCACCAGGCTCCCCCATCCCTGGGATTCTCCAGGCAAGAACACTGGAGTGGGTTCCCATTTCCTTCTCCAATGCATGAAAGTGAAAAGTGAAAGTGAAGTCGCTCAGTCGTGTCTGACTCCTAGCAACCCCATGGACTGCAGCCCACCAGGCTCCTCCATCCATGGGATTTTCCAGGCAAGAGTACTGGATTGGGTTGCCATTGCCTTCTCCATGAGAAAAGTATAGATTTTTCCAAGTATTTTTAGAAAAAAAAGTAAAGATAGAATAAAGTTTGATAAAGGAGAAAACAGGATTTAACAGTAGGATTAATTATTGCTTTGAGTTAAACATTCGTTTAAAACTGAAAGTCATTTGAGTCAATAATTAATCTTAGGGAATCATTACAAGCTGTGACATGCAGAATTTATTATTGTATTAATTTAACAAGGTTTTTAGTTTGGAAAGACAGAAAACAAATCCAGTTAGGAAAATATACCATCAAAAATGTTATTGAAATGTAATGGAAACACTAATTCAAAAAGATATTTGTGCAGAGGTCTCTTTTGCCTAATGGTTAGGATTCTAGAGTTCCACTACCATGGCCCAGGTTCAATTCCTGGTCATAGAACTGAGATCCATGTGGCAAGGCAAAAAGAGAAAGAAAAGGAAAAAAAAACCCACACATTTGCATTCCCAGTTTCACTGCAGCATTATTTACCTTAGTCTAGGTATAGAATTAATCTAAGAGACAATTGATGGGAAAATAGACAAAGAAAATGTGTTATTTATAAAATGAAATATCATTCACCTATAGAAGAAGTAAATCTTTCTACTTGCAACAACATAGAAGGACTTTGAAGGCATTTGAAATAAGACAAAGACAAATATTGTATAATCTCACTTGTATGTGGCATTAAAAAAACAAAACTCTGGACTCACAGAATAGATTGGTGGCTGCCAGCTACAGGGGCTAAGAGTTGGGCAAAATGTGTGAAAGTGGTCAAAAGTTATAAGCTTCCAGTTATAAAATAAATATCATGGGACTTAATGTACATAGGGAATATGGTTAATAATACCATATTGCACATTTGAAAGTTATTAAGAGAGTATATCTTAATAGTTTTTATCACAGGAAAAAAATTGCATCTGTGTGGTGATTGATTTAACTAGATTTATTATGGTAATCATTTACAACATACACAAATATTGAATCATTATGTTGTACACTTGAAACTAATATAATAATGTATGTCAACTATATCTCAATAAAAATGTCACTTATAAACCTCAAGACAAATCAAAACAAAGCAAGAGTAACAAAACAAAACAAAATCCTCAGTAACATGGTTAAGTCATAGAAAGCGAACATGTTAAAAACCCAAGATCAAGATATGGTCACATTCAGAGGAGTTTGTATGTGGGCTGGGTTTACCATCTTCACAAGGTGAACGAAGAAACAGCAGAAGACTGGCCACTACTTCATATACCCGTTCCTATCTCAGGCATTCCATCACTGTACCTTCATTTTTGGAGTTATTCAAAACACCAGGATTTTAAGAAGCTCTGTTAAATGTATTGTATATATATTTTCAACTGTTTTAATTTAAATATACATGATTTTTCACAATGTTGTGTTGGTTTTTGCCATAATTTTTAAGCATATAAACTTTTTAAATCTAATCTTAATGAATAAGGAATACATTATGAAAAATCATTTGCTGACTAACTGAGAAAACATAAGGGGATGGGACATGCATAATTGGGAAAGAAAATTTAAAAGTAGAAATTTATGATAAAACTAGAAACAAATAGAAGGATAAAATATTGATTGGAAAAGATAGATAAGAACAAAAGATCTAGATGACACAAGCATGTATTGGGAATGAGTGTAGCATGAGATTTAAACAGAAGTTGAATAAGAGTGTAATATATGGATTATGAAAACAAGTAAAGAAGAGAAAGGATAAGTGTAAAGCATAGAGGCAAAATCATCTACATTTTAAGATATTTGGGTATTGTACATTTTGGAAAAGTGGATAACGATGTTCAGTTCAGTTCAGTCGCTCAGTCCAGTTCAGTTGCTCAGTCATGTCCGACTCTTTGCGACCCCATGAATCGCAGCACACCAGGCCTCCCTGTCCATCACCAACTCCGGTAGTTCACTCAGACTCACATCCATCAAGTCGGTGATGCCATCCAGCCATTTCATCCTCTGCTGTCCCCTTTTCCTCCTGCCCCCAATCCCTCCCAGCATCAGAATCTTTTCAAATGAGTCAACTCTTCGCATGAGTAGGCAAAGTACTGGAGTTTCAGCTTTAGCATCATTCCTTCCAAGGAACACCCAGGGCTGATCTCCTTCAGAATGGACTGGTTGGATCTCCTTGCAGTCCAAGGACTCTCAAGAGTCTTCTCCAACACCACAGTTCAAAAGCTTCAATTCTTCAGCACTCAGCTTTCTTCACAGTCCAACTCTCGCATCCATACATGACCACAGGAAAAACCATAGCCTTGACTAGACAGACCTTAGTCGGCAAAGTAATGTCTCTGCTTTTGAATATGCTATCTAGGTTGGTCATAACTTTTCTTCCAAGGAGTAAGTGTCTTTTAATTTC